>JBBPOS010000048.1:0-95673 GCA_038091575.1 Leccinum subgranulosum | reverse complement strand
AAAGGCAACAATACTGCTTCATTCAGTATTGTTGCCTTTTGGCGTAACGGTTAAGCCTTAACGGCGGGCAGTCTCACCTTTAACATATACTGAATGCTTTCCGCTTGCAGGGGGTTGTCCGTTCGACTCCCCCCGAGGGCAAGTTGCAAGGGGTCGTACTCTTGGGGCAACCATATTGCCTTCCCAAAACCCAGACGGGATCCTATACAAACCGTCGAGTGTAGCGAACAGGTGCAGCTCGAGAGGGGGATTAAACGAGTCTGATACAGTGGGAGGGTGTAAGCCTACAGCTTACCTAGTTACCTGTAACTAGCATATATACTGCCTGCGGTACTGAATGCTAAGCATTCAGTATTGTTGCCTTTTGGCGTAACGGTTAAGCGGCGGGCAGTCTCACCTTTACACTTATATGTGTTTAAATATGTCTACTAGCACTGGACAGGTTGAACGTTCCCGAGGCTTTTGTGACCCATCCTTGCAGACAGTCGGACTCCCGGATTGATCAAATAATCCAGTCTCATAACTGATACGATCTATTCAGTGAGTCCTGTCAGAATACATATGGCAATCAGTTGTCAGTTTCCCCCTTTGTCACGAAGATTCAGGGAGGTATCCACTGTCATGACGTGACAGTGCCAGTGAGTTCAGCAGGGGTTCTCTCCTGGTTTTTTGTCTGATTCGAACTTCAAGCCACGACAAAACCGATTGAGAACTTGGGGGTAATGCATTAAGTTTTATGATGGACCGGAGTGAATTGAATAAGTAAACAATGAACACGGCACTCGCTGCGTCGTTCGAAAAGGACAGATGCGATGGCTACCGGTCGAATCCGCTTCCCTGGGCAAAACAAGGAGAAAGAGAAGTGGGAGAAAAACAAGAACAAAAAAAAATCGAAGAAGCGTTCACACACAACCTCACAACAGGGAATCCAGCTTCGAAAGCACCTCCAACACACCCGCGATCAGCTCAAACCCAGGGTCGTCCTCGCCGTTCATCTCCTGTTTCACCTCCTGCACCAGACCGAGCACGCTCTCACGCCCACTCGGCAAAGTACTGCCGGTGCCGATCCTCGCTGCCGCCGCCGCCTCTCCTCTCCTCCGCCCGTTCGCACCGCTCACCCCACCACCGCCTGTGTTGCTCCCAAACGGCCAGCACGCAAACTCGGCTAGTACCTCGTCGCATCTCTGAAAGGCGGCTTCGCGATCTTCGTACGTCAGCCGGCTGAACGCATTGTCGAGGACGCTTGCCGCGTACGCTGCGCATGCGAGACACACCGCGCGCGTGACTCGGCATTGCGTACCTTCCTTATCGAGGGCGCTCGGTGGGACGGCAGACGTCGTCGCCGTCAGGAGCGATACGACGCGCGTGATGATGGATTCTTTAGTCCGAACGTCGGCGACGGGGTGCGTGGCCATGTCAAAGAGGAGGAAGTTTCGTTTCTCAGTGCGAAGGACGCCCTTGTCGACGAGACCCTTTGCGAGGCGCTCCCTGACTTGCTTGAGTTGGTATCCGATTTTCATAACGTTCCACGTTTCTCCTAAAGATGACGGGTTGGTGAGTTCGTTCACTTTTTTGTGGTGTGACAGGCACATGGATCAAGGCACACAGTATGGCCTGCTCGCATTAGCGCTCGAAGCACTCACCACTCAGGAGATCAATCCAGCTATTTATAGTAAACTTCTCCACTTCTTGAGTCTTCATCATCTTCAGTGTCTCATCGAGTATCGTCTCCCCCGTGTGTCTATCGTCGATGACCTCTACTAGGCGCTCCGGCAGGGGAGTTTTCCGTCTATTTGCGTCTTTGACGAGTGCTATCCGACGGCGGAGTGCGAGCTCGATGAGTATGCATCCCCGGAGGGCGTACGAGATGCTATCGTTCCAGAAAGAGAGGTAACCCTGTTCAGCAATCAGTTAGCTATGAGCGCGAAAGTAGTGGGAACGAAAAGGAAAAAAGCTGTGTGCTCGAAATCATCCGGACAGGAGACATCCAGTTGATGATTCGCCGCTCGTACTGCGGAAACCGCAGGCGCAACTCGTGCGAACGACGGAGGAGGACAAACGAAACGAGGGTTGTCGTGCTACATACATGCTTGTCCTTCAGTCCTAGCAGGAGAACCTCTTCCATGATAGTGAGACGAGGCATTCTGCCGCCATGGCGGTTATCCTGTCTCTCTTCATCGAGGTCGCGCGGGTCGAACGCAATTTTGTTTCCACCCTCGAAAGCGGAGCCCGCGTGGGTGGTTACCGCGCCATTTGACGCTGTGCCGTTCGTGTGCCGGCTTGAACTTGTAAGATCATCTGCGGAGGCGGAGGAAATGGAGGCAGTGGCTACACGTCGTCGAGATAGCCCGGTTGTCGAGTTCATCGTCCGAGAGCTTGCATAAAACGAGTCGCGACGAGTCCGCCGAGTTTGTGTGAAGAGAACGGAAGAAGAAGTGTTTGCAATAAACCAAAAAGATAATTAAGAAGAGATGAGTTCGAGTCTTTGGTAGTAGGATGATGATGCAGCCGCGCGCGAATGCCGACGAAGAGCGGGTCGAAACGTACTAAAATATTACCACAGGCGCCGATATCTCACACGGCCATGACACCGCTGCAACCACCATCATCAAGTACATACATACTATGGGCACTTGATTCAGTCACTACACGTTCGTGATATTTCTCTCAGTCAGCGCATCAACCGTTATGATTCAGTCAGCCAGTAACCTTCACAAAGTCATAGAGTCCCAGCCGCCCTATCACGTCTCCTGAGATACGTGTTTCTTCATTTGATCCGCTTGTCGCCGATTGGGGTGCCCTCCATAATGAATCTCGCTGCAAGTGCCACTGGCTCACACCCTTTTTGCTCTCGGATCCGGATTAGCCTTCGAAAACTACCCACCCATCCTTCCCCACCATGTACAGGGTCACCAAACCCCTAGGCTCTTGTGAAGGAAGTTTTACACCCGTTCGTGGCCGTGGATCGACCCTGCCAGGCTGTCGTGAGTCATCCCACTGCCCCGCATAGTCGACGCTCACGATGTGACGAGAAGTCATTCACATTGAAGTGAGATCGCCTGCTTATTCCCGCTGAATGCAGCTACCCGGCTTGGCATTGCTTTCGCGTCTTTGGTCCAAACATACACCATGTGGCCCTGGCGTGGGTCGACGGAGATGATCACAGCTTCGCAGAACGTGGCCGTGGGGATCCCACCTGACGAGGTTTCGTTTCACGTCGGGTCTTCGATTTATTTTCACAGAGAGGACAATCGTCAGACTTGAAACAAGTTCTTCGTGGAGAACTTATTTTCGTCTCTAAAACGCTTTTAGTTGCCAATTGCCTCAGTTTCTCGTCCCCCATTCAGGTGGCTCGAAATCCCCTAGACGTCATATCAAGGTTCGTCTAGCAAAGGATGGTGTTCTCATAAGAGGGGATTTTCCGGCTTGTTGATTCTTCTGATGGCACGAGGAAGGGGAGTGGTGACGTTATCGGATGTGTCACATAAAGGTTGGTTCAGACGAACCTCTTGCTCCTCCCCTTCACGGCTGATCTTGCACCTCCTGCCACCGAGTGCAGGTGTACGACGATTGGATCCGCATTAGCATCCAGATTCAAGAACCCTTCTTCTCTCATTCTTGGGCAATCCCCTGTTTTCACCTTTTAAAAGCACAGTTCTCTCATCGTATCCTTGTCCCCAGAACCTCTCCGCGCCTTTTGCTTGATCTTCCTGTCATTTATTATACATTTTGGTACACGTCCATTGGGATTTCCTTCACTATGTCTTTTGTTCGAAGTCGCACCAAAGTAAGATATCCAGTGGCCCCACTTTGATTCTTCCCCCGTTCATGCGTTTCCTCCCTCGCAGCTTTGTCTCTCGTTGGATAATTCGTCCAACAATGTACCTAGTCACACCGCCCATCTCAACCGTTGGTCAGACGTCGTGCCACCCAAGACTGCATTGACATTTGCGGCACTATGGGACCCTCAGGAAGGGATGGTCACCTTTTCGGGCGCAGCGCTGCTCGAGACCGACGGTCCATCAGACGTCTCACCCCACCCCGGCGTATTCTTCGATGACGACGACGACCTCCCACAGTTTATCTCCGTCGATCGAGACGCGACGACGAACGACAACACTGCGACGCTTGCCACATTCCAAGACGCGTTCAAGGCGTTCCTGCACCGCACGCCGTGGAACTCTCGAGAGCACTTGCAGACTACCACCAAGTCGGGGTCGTGCTCGGGGCGGGCCACGCCGCGAGGTTATGGTCTACACACGCGCGCCTCGTCAACGATGGACGGGCTGGATATATATTCGCATGACTTACAGTTCAAGCCGAGGAGGTCATTACAGTTGTCGTGTGTCGACCTGCTCGACATCGAGTCCTCGTTCCGCACGCCATCCGCATTTGGGAAGCTGCGGCTCAGGTCAGACTTGATGCTCGACGCGCATCGCACAGAGTCGGAGAACATGTTGACTGCTGCTGGAAACAAGCCCTCGTGCCTGGTAAGTCCGTGCTCCTTTGATTGTCGCGCGTCGCCTTGTACATTTCTTCACCGATCCCTTGTCTTTATCTTTCTCGCTTCTCATGTCATCGTATCTGAACGTTCTTGATAGAAATCGCGCTTCTCGACGACGACGACGTCTACGTCCAACTACATCGACATCGCACCCAGCTCCCTCCAAACTATGCGCGTCTGTGGAACCTCTGCTGTCGCCGCCCCAAAATGGACCCCGTCGAAGGACCCTGCAGGCTCGTGGCCGTTTCTTCCCCGCCGCCGACGTCTGCTCCGAAAACGTCGGTCGCCTTCGGATGGCGACGTCAATGCCGCGGCTGCAAATTCCAACTCGCTCCCAGATACCCCCAGGAAAACATCAACGTCCGCATCGCCTTCCCCCCTCTCTCCTTCTACGACGGCGTGCTCGTCATCGTCGCCATGTGCCGCTTCGTCTCCGACTACGACTATGAGGAAGGAACGACGGGGACGGTTGCGCAGGAGTGGTAGCACCAGTAAACCGATGGCGCCAATGCCGATGCCAACGTTCATGCCAACGTCCACGTCTCCATCAACGGCGACTGCGACTCCACCCGTTTCCCCGTCCAACTCAAAGATCCCTCGCGTCAAGTCATTCCGACTCGCGCTGTGTTTGCCAAAGTGGAAAACGCCATCACGCACATCACGACGAAGCCGACGTTGGGCGTTCCTGGACTCGGATTCGGACTCAGACTCGGACTCGGAGGGGTGGGTGTGCATCGATATCACACCCATCATCAGGCAGCGTTATGTTGCGAATCTGGACGAAGATGATGAATATGAATGCTGAGTATTGTGACGATGAGAGACACATCATGATAAAGGGTTTGGATTTGGATTAATTCTTTCGGATTTTCTTTTCTTTTCTTTCCGAACGTGCTTCAAACTGTTTTAGTGGCTCAACGTTATGTGTACTGTATGATAGATCCGAGCGGCCTACAAGTAGTGTCCCGTTGATAAGTTCACTTTGAACAGACTGACTCAGTCACATAGAGATGACGACATATATGTAATTGTCGGAGGACGGTGACGTCGTGATCAAATCGTTAATTCGAACGATTTCGATTCTCCTCCAAGTGAGACTGTCCACGGCGTACAGAATGTATGAAAATATGTGCCCGCAAGATTTCCGCCGTTCCCGGCCAAATCATTAGAACAACGATGCACGGACTCCTACGAGCTACCACGTGCCAAGGAGGAAATAAGTATGCGGAAAAGGGCAGCGAGGGATGATGAGGGAACAAAAAAAATAGACGCAGGAAGCCTATCGTGCAAGCGATGCGATTGGACCAAAAGACTAAGATAGAAAGAGAAGGAATAGAATCACATGTGTTTTTCCATAAGAGATAACACAGGATAACAACAACAGGTGGAGAGTGTTGTGCATAGCAGATACAATTTATTAAAGAGATTCCATCGACGTTTACCTGCCACTATGATGAGTAGTAGTCTACGTCCCAGTCCTCTGTATCGTGTATCGTCAGCGGTGCCGAAGAAAACGGGGTGATGCGACAGTAGCTAACGCACCTTCTGTTATGCCCCTCCATCCAAAGTATATCGAGACGACAGCCGCAGTTTCTAGTAACGTTGCAATGAAGGAACCATCAACTTTTGATGATGCACCCTGGAAACGGTCAGAATATGAAGCACCGCTATTGCTATGCCAGGGACTCTGTATGACGTACCCGACATATGACCTTGCTCAGAAGGAAGTAGTCGAGTTGACTGAGAATAAAAAGGATGGCTGATAACACATAATACCACACAGGTCTGACCTCGTTGAGGACGCCTAGCACAATGTACAGCATCAAGGCGAAATAAATGAGAGCGGCACTGAAATAGTTTACCACGTCAGGTCCGCGAGTCTACATCCAAAGTCGAATACGTACGCTCCAGGCCATATAGTGGTCAACACGAAGAGAGCTATACTATTGAGCGATTCCGGCGGGTTTGAAGGTCCAAAGCCATGGTCGAACAACAGTGCGATATCGAGGGATATGTATGTTGTTGCAATAAAGAAAAGAACGCTGATGATGGCAAGAGGCTATTCGAGATCACGTTAACGTTCGAAATTAAGCTGGAAACGAGAGGAAGCGCACTATCAGAGAGCTGAGTGTACCGTCTTCGACGAGCTGTGTCGCCACTATAGCATTGGCGAGCAAGGTCCAAAAAAGAGTAGCGATAAGGGCAGCATGAATTGCAGTGATAATGACCAGGCCTTTGGTGCCTTGTTGTATCAAGGAGCCATTTGTGAGTAACTGGAATATCAGTGTCAGGAGGTATACGCCAAAGAATATGCGAAGCTCGGAGCGACCTGGAAAACGAGACGTGAGTCGCGCAGAAAGGACCAACACGGAAAACCGAGTGACACACGCCGGCGAGGGTGCAATGCTTTATTGGAGAGGTGAACAAGGACCGAAAACGTACCGACTGCCGCTTTTCTCCGACTGCAGAAAACGATGAGAGCAACAACAACGAAGGCACTTAGGCCGCAAGTGATGATGTTGGCGATGTTTCCCAGGGAGCCGTTCGTCTTCACCAGCGGTATCCCGCACTCGGGATTCACACCCACGGGGGCGGTTGCCTTGTCGGCAGACAAGCCAGTGAGGAGGGTACTGTCGGTCTGGAGTATCTGATAGACGTAGTCTATGACATGCATGAGGTTACAGAGGTGGGAAACGAAAGCCCACCTGCCGGTAAAAGAGGTTGCACCAAGTGTATGAGGGCACGTCCGAACAGAGCGTTTGAAAGTCGCCAAAACGCATTTTGGGATCGACGGTGAGAAGAAAAGGATATACAATGGGTTCCGCTCGGGATGAATGATAGGTATTCCAGCAGAAAGCCAAGAAGGTATAAACAACGAAAGCGCTAATCTGGTCGTAGATCAATGAGTTCGTTCAAGTCGTCAAGCACGTTCGAATGTAAACAGATCAATACAAAGAACATGACAACAAGGACGGGCGCTCACCGACACAGTGCTCAGGTACTATCAAAGGGCGCTAGAGCGGGTGGAACAGGTACGGCTCCACGATGATAGACTCTACCTACGCTGAGAGAAAGAGAACGTCGTAGCGTAAAAATAAGACAGAGAAATGCGGGAACAATAATTGGTACAGCCAGCCTTGAAACTCTGCAACGTTTACGTAAACATAGTCAAGCGTTTCAAACAGTCATGTCAACGCAATGCTATGCTCCAGCGTTGCACTTCGACGTGCAGAGGAAACTACCCGGAAAAAATGTTCTGCTTTATCTTTGTACTAACGTTCCGCACGCCGGCCCGGGGTACGGTTTTACGCCTGCGGAACATCAGCTGACACCTTGATATCGTTATCCCGACTCCGCACGATTCTGCCTTGCCAGGTGACCATAAAATATGGAGGCATAAATACAATCCGACTCATATGGATCCCACTAAGTAGATTCATCATGTCCGCTCCGAAAGTTGAGTACCGTCAACTAGGCAAATCCGGTCTCCGAGTCTCCGTCCCTATCGTGAGTTTCATGCAAAGAGCTGCACACCCTCTATCCTAACTGAACAACTGGACTGTAGCTAGGAGCGATGAGCTTCGGTTCCTCGAAATGGAGCGTGCGTATATGTTCCTCTTTGTTGCCCCCCTCGACTCATGACTTGTCTCTACTAAGCCATGGGTTCTGGATGAAGAGCCATCTCTCACGATCATGAAAGCCGCATGGGACCTCGGAATCAACACGATTGATACGGCAAATGTATATTCCAACGGTGAATCCGAACGACTCGTAGCACAATTCGTCAAAAAGGTAACCTGAGCGCTCGTCCAGTGCCCAAATCCTCCGTATCAAAATCACAATATTCTCACCGTTGCGCTAGCATCATATTCCGCGTCACCAGATCGTGATTGCGTCGAAATGCTTTGGTCTCGTTGCCGACGATCCGGGCATCCGCACAAGCGTGGTACCGGGCCTCGACAAACAGCCGCAGTATATCAACCAAAAAGGACTTTCTCGTGCAGCCATCTTCAATGCGGTCGAGGCCTCGCTCGCGCGCTTGGAGACCCCTTACCTCGATCTCCTCCAAATTCATCGATATGACGCCGGCGTTCCTGCTGAAGAAACAATGAAGGCGCTCCATGATCTCGTGCAGAGCGGCAAGGTGCGCTACATTGGCGCGAGTTCGATGAGGTGCTGGCAGTTTGCGCACCTCAACGAAGTGGCACGCAAGCACGGTTGGACCACGTTCGTCAGCATGCAAGACGAGTATTCGTTGCTGTACCGCGAGGAGGTGGGGCCACCTTGTGCAGTTCGTCTTCATATCATCTCACTTGCTTACGTAGGAACGCGAGATGCTGGCATACTGCAGGTTCAACGGGATTGGCGTCATCCCTTGGGCGCCTCTCGCTGCGGGAGACCTCGCTCGCCCCGTTGGCACGGAATCCGTCCGGCTGAGCTCCGCCAAAGGTACCATATTTGAGAAGAAACTATCTGAGGCCGACAAGACGATCATCAACCGCGTCGAGGAACTCGCGGAGAAAAAGGGGGTGAAAATGGGACAGATCGCGCTCACTTGGATTGGTTCAAAGGTGACGAGCCCGATCGTGGGCGTCAATTCTATTCAGAGGCTGCAGGAAAGCATCATGACCGGCATAGAGTTGACGCCAGAGGAAACAGCCTATCTTGAAGAGCCGTGTGTATTTTCTTAGTTACGTCGCACGGGTTGCTGATCAAGGTTTCCAACAGATACGCGCCAAAACCTGTTCGTGGTCACGAATGATTTATACGAGACGTGTCACGTGTGCTTCGGCACGGACGTGTACCTGTGTACATATGTTAGATCCGTTGTTGAGCCATTGGTTCGGCAATCCAGTCTCTGTTTACGTGACACGTCCCCATGTAAGTTATACTGGAAATGGCAACATTGCCTGAGGCGTTATGCGGTCCCGAACTACCAGATTGCTCTTTCCTCCCCTCGTCTAAGTATCCCGGGAGTTTAACACCGTCGCTGAGCTGGGCCGATCTGGCATCAAGCCTAGGTCCCCTGCCTATTGTAAGTCTTATGATGTGACAGAACGTTTCGTGGCTGACCGCGTCGCCCTAGCCTTGGCCGTTGGGTCACCCAAATGGAACGTATGTCTAGTCCCTCTCGAGGATTTGAAACCCGAAGGCAGTGATATATTATGTTTAAAATTGACTTGGAAGCGAGTAGCGGACTTACCCACTTCAATATAAACTTACGAACCACTGCCCACGGGACCAAGAACAACCTTTTCTCTCCACACCTCCTTCCTCTATTACCCCATGTTCACTCCGAAAGTCGAGTATCATCAGTTGGGTAAATCTGGCCTCCGGGTCTCCTGCCCCATTGTAAGTCACATGTTGCCAACTATGCTTCCTCTAATCATACCGTGCACTTAGCTGGGAATGACAACCTTTGGTTCATCTAAATGGAGTGTGCGTATCCTCCTCTTCGTCACCTCTTTAAATAATAGCTCCAAGTGGCTGCCCCATTTCAGCCGTGGGTTCTGGACGAAGAACCATCTATCGAGATCATGAAGGCAGCATGGGGCCTCGGCATAAATACCTTCGATACTGCTAACATTTGCTCCAACGGTGAATCTGAGCGTCTCGTGGCAAAATTTATAAAAAAGGTAAGGATCTAGGATGCTTGCTCCGGCATCACGGTCTGACCATTTGGCTAGTACAATATCCCACGTCATCAGATCGTCATTGCGACGAAGTGCTGGGGTGTCGTTGCAGACGATTTAGCCACCCTCACGATGGTTACACCGGGCCTTGACAAACTACCACAATACGTCAACCAATCTGGGCTCTCCCGCGCGGCCATCTTCAATGCGGTAGAGGCCTCCCTTTCGCGCTTGGAGACCTCGTACATAGATCTCCTCCAAATTCACCGGTACGACCCCAAGGTCACCGCTGAAGAAACGATGAAGGCCCTGCACGATCTTGTGCAGAGCGGCAAGGTGCGCTACATCGGAGGAAGTTCGATGCGGTGCTGGCAGTTTGCACACCTCAACGAGGTAGCGCGTAGGCATGGCTGGACCGAGTTCGTCAGCATGCAAGACGAGTACTCGCTGCTGTACCGCGAAGAGGTGGGATGGTGGGATTGTTTGTTTTCGTTTCCTCTGATCTGATTGACTGTGTAGGAGCGCGAGATGCTGGCCTACTGTAAATTCCACGGGATCGGCGTCATCCCTTGGGCGCCGCTCGCTTCGGGATACCTCGCCCGCCCTTTGGGCACGAAGACCCTTCGACAGGACACCACTAACTTCGAGAGGAAGATCCTTCCTGCTGACGAGGCCATCATCAAGCGCGTCGAGGAGTTGGCGGTGAAGAAAGGGTTGAAGATGGGACAGATAGCACTCGTTTGGGTGGGTCAAAAGGTCGTGAGCCCGATCGTGGGCGTCAATTCTGTCCAGAGACTGGAAGAAAGCATCGTGACTGGCATCACGTTGACGCCAGAGGAAGTAGCCTATCTTGAAGAGCCGTACGCTTTTTTCCTCGCTGTTGCGTTGCGTCGCTGCTGATCAAGGTTTCCAAATAGATACCTACCAAAGCCCATTCGTATCACGAATGAATTATGCAGGGCGGTTGAATAGTACGTGGTGTGCGATTGACCTGGTAACCGTACGGGCAGTTGCAACGTATCGTAGGGATGACCCCAACTTGCAATGCATACTTTTGATATCAATTTTGGGGTTGCGTCGTAACATACGGAGCCTCCATTGTCTTAGTAATTTACCGAGTCAACTGGCAACAAGTTACTGGCTGACAACACTTGCCGTTCGATGGGGATTCTAGTCTCATACGCAATACGAGTGGTAATACTGTCGGCCCCTGGGTCTCGGAGTGACCGTTTCCATCGTAAGTCCTTCATGTAAAGAGTTGTCCAACAAACGGCATATCTGCCACTTTGGGCCGACGGGACTAAGTAACTAAGTTGAAGCATTCAAAGCGGAAATTTCCATCTACTATATGAGTTACATACTGGGAACGGCATGGCTCGAGGCTCGTGCGGTTCCGAACAACTAGACTGCTCTTCCTACTCGCTTTCACCACCTTCTCTCGCCACTGTCACCAATCATGTCCACTGGCATCCCGAAAGTTGAATACCGTCAGCTGGGAAAATCTGGCCTCAAGGTCTCCGTCCCTATTGTAAGTCTTAGAATATTGTGCTTCGTCGAGGTCCTGACTGACCGTGACCCCTAGCTAGGAGCCATGACCTTTGGTTCGCCGAAATGGAACGTGCGTATACCTCTTCTAGCTGCCCCCTTCCGGTGAGGTTATAGGTTCATGTGATTGCCCCTGCTCAGCCGTGGGTCCTGGATGAAGAACCATCTCTGGAGATCATGAAGGCCGCATGGGACCTGGGCATCAACACGATCGACACTGCCAACATTTACTCCAACGGCGAATCTGAACGTCTCATTGCGAAATTCCTCAAAAAGGTGAGCGAGTTATCATCGTGACCTGGCTCATTGTTTCGATGAAGTCTTCCAACTCGTCATGTTTTTGATAAATGCTCACCCTGTCTCCAACTCTGTGGTGGGTCATGTACGTAGTATGATATCCCGCGACATCGGATCGTCATCGCGTCGAAATGCTATCGTGTTGTGGGCGAGGAACCGAGCCTCCGCACGATGTTCATACCAGGCATCGAAAAACTACCGCAGTACATTAACCAGTGCGGGCTCTCCCGCACGGCCATCTTCAACGCGGTTGAGGCCTCGCTTTCGCGTTTGGAGACCACATACATTGATCTCCTCCAGATCCACCGGTACGATGCCGACGTTTCTGCGGAGGAGACCATGAAAGCCCTGCACGACCTCGTGCAGAGCGGCAAGGTGCGCTACATCGGAGCAAGCTCAATGCGGTGCTGGCAGTTTGCGCACCTCAACGAGGTAGCGCGCAGGCATAACTGGACCGAGTTCGTTAGCATGCAGGACGAGTACTCGTTGCTGTATCGTGAAGAGGTAGGCAAGGGTTCGCCTCGTATGATTCGCATTGTCATTCTTTAATCTCTCTCTGCTTGCGGTAGGAGCGTGAGATGCTGGCGTACTGTAAGTTCCACGGGATCGGCGTCATCCCCTGGGCGCCGCTCGCTGCGGGAGACCTCGCCCGGCCCCTTGGCAGAGAGACCGTCCGGGGTGGTGCCAAGAAAGGCACGAAACTTGAGAAGAAACTTTCGGCTGCCGACGAGGCCATCATTAATCGCGTTGAGGAGCTCGCGGGGAAAAGAGGGTCGAAGATGGGACAGATCGCACTTTCCTGGGTCGGTTCGAAGGTGACGAGTCCCATCGTGGGAGTCAACTCTATTCAGAGGCTAGAGGAGAGCATCGTGACCGGTATTACATTGACGGCAGAGGAAGCGGCCTATCTCGAAGAGTTGTACGTATTTCTTCTCATGTAAGCCGTGTAAGCTGCTGATTAAGGTTCTCAATAGATACGTACCAAAGCCTGTTCGTGGTCATAACTGAATTGTATGAGTCACTGCATAAAATCGACTGCTACTAAGCAGAATTACATCCATCTTTCTTTTCAGAGGCTCACGACAGCCGTTATACGTGATCAACCATTAGTGACGCGTTATTGTGTCTTACTAATTGACGCCCATGTTTCCCTATTATTTAACCTGACGGACCACTCCCCACATCCTTCATCTACTGTTCATCATGTCCACTCCGAAAGTCGAGTACCGTCAGTTGGGTAAATCTGGCCTCCAGGTATCCTTCCCCATTGTAAGTCACATATTGTCTGCTATGCTTCCTCGAGCCTGCTGAACACACCACACACTCAGCTGGGAACAATGAGCTTTGGTTCATCTAAATGGAGCGTGCGTATCCTCCTCTTCGTCGCCTCTTTATGCTGTAGTTTCATGTGGATGCACCTTCTCAGCCGTGGGTCCTGGACGAAGAACCATCTATCGAGGTCATGAAGGCAGCATGGGACCTCGGCATCAACACCTTCGACACTGCTAACATTTACTCCAACGGTGAATCCGAACGTCTCGTGGCCAAATTCATCAAAAAGGTAAAGATCTAGGATGCTTGCTCCCGCATCACGATCTGAGCACTTCGCCAGTACAATATCCCACGTCATCAGATCGTCGTCGCCACGAAGTGCTGGGGTGTCGTTGTCGACGATCCAGCCATCAACGCGACCCTTACGCCGGGCGTTGATAACCTACCGCAATACGTCAACCAATCTGGGCTCTCCCGCGCGGCCATCTTCAATGCGGTAGAGGCCTCCCTTTCGCGCTTGGAGACCTCGCACATAGATCTCCTCCAAATTCACCGGTACGACTCCAAGGTCACCGCTGAAGAAACGATGAAAGCCCTGCACGATCTCGTGCAAAGCGGTAAGGTGCGTTACATCGGAGCAAGCTCGATGCGGTGCTGGCAGTTTGCACACCTCAACGAGGTAGCGCGAAGGCATGGCTGGACCGAGTTCGTCAGCATGCAAGACGAGTACTCGCTGCTGTACCGCGAAGAGGTGTGTTGGGGGTTCGCCTCGCATGTATAGTTTTCGTGTCATCTGATTTGATTTACTGTGTAGGAACGCGAGATGCTAGCCTACTGTAAATTCCACGGGATCGGCGTCATCCCTTGGGCGCCGCTGGCTTCGGGATACCTTGCCCGTCCTTTGGGCACGAATACCGTGCGACAGGACATCGTCGTGGGCACAAGATTCGAGAGGAAGCTCCTTGAGACTGACCAGTCCATCATCAAGCGCGTCGAGGAGCTGGCGGTGAAGAAAGGGTTGAAGATGGGACAAATAGCGCTCGTTTGGGTGGGTCAAAAGGTCGCGAGCCCGATCGTGGGCGTCAACTCTATCCAGAGACTGGAAGAAAGTATCGTGACAGGGATTACATTGACGCCAGAGGAAGTAGCCTATCTTGAAGAGCCGTACGTTTCCTCGCTGTCGCGTCGCGTCGCTGCTGAACAAGGTTGTCAAATAGATATGCACCAAAACCCATTCGTGGTCACGAATGAATTATGCAGGACGTTATCCGGAGCCGACGCGGAATGGCAGTCAATATGGATTCCAGTCTCGTACATGAATTGAATCTGTCTTATGTCAATACTGTCACATCTTCACCTTGATCGTCCCGTACCTACATCCGGTGTGCCTCCACTCCGAAAGTTACTTAAATACTGTTGACCCAGCAAGTCTGATCTGCGAGTGTGCGTCCCGAGCGTAAGGACTTCGTGCAAAGAGCTGTGCTCCATGCTAAAGGTATACAACATCCCTGATGCTTAGCTGGGACGATGAGCTTTGTTTCGCCAAAATGGGGTGTGCGTGTGCCCTCTCCCCCTTTCGAGTGTCCCCTTCGTATCGGCGTGGTCTCAATGTTTGCGTGAGGAGCCGTCTGTCGCGATCATGAAGCCGGGTAGGTCCTCCGACGCAACTACTTACCCAACGGCGAATTCGAACGTCTCGTTGCCAAAAAGTAAAAGCGGGAGACTCTGTCCTATTCACTTCACTTTCCAAGGCGTTCGCTTGTCCCATCGGCACCGAAACCGCCCGGCACAACGCGTTCAAGCTGTATTTGAGGAAAAAATTCTCGAGGCCAACGTCATCACCCGCGTCGAGGAGCTCGCGACGAAAACGGGCGCCAAGATCATGGCCTAGATCAACCAAAAGGTCGCAAGCCCAATTATGGGCGCCAGCGCTGACGAGTGGCTACTAGGGAAAGCATCGCCACGGACGTTACATTGACGCCAGAGGAAATGGACCTCGCCTTGGTTTTCTCTATTGCGCTGGCGTCTGGCTGGTCTTCGTCCGTCACCTTGCATTTGTAGTAATCGGATTATGCAAAACAGGTACTAAGATTACAAATGTGAGGATCTTGGTGAGGATAACAAAAAGAAAGAAAGACGATATGCGGGAATAATTCAGGTTGCTGGATCCTGCAACACAGCGAGCAGAAACCGATCGTCTGTATCGTGCCATCATGTGCGTCAATAAACAAACACGTCTCTCAAGCCCAGTGGAACGGAACGCACCCGGCGAAATCATCAGCTCGTGCCGCTTCGTCCTTATCCTCATGAACCGAATATGATCCTGTGCCCAACGGTCAGCACGAGATGAAGCTTGATGGACAGCGAAACGCACGCCATCGTTCTCTTCCCCGCTAACTTCCTCCAGTCCCGACTGTACGCTCTCGACGATGCGCGCGATCACGCTGGCGTACTTGCGTCCGTGCTCGCCTTCAAAGACGACGCCAGAGTGTCGGATGATAGACACCTGGTCACCGCGCGAGAGCAGGAGGTAGCCGAGGACGGAACGGTGGGCCGAGAGGAGCGCGAGGGTTTGTTCAAGTTCCGGTGGCATTGGGATGTGTACGTGGGTCGTGGCGGGCGTGGAGTTGTGGAAGGATCGGTCTGGCGTTGGCGAGGTGATGATGGCCGTGGTGGTACCAGCGAGAGGAGTACTCATATTGTTTGCAGTGCCAGCGGTTCAGGGTATGAAGAGTTAGGTGGTAACATCGGGACAACAACACCCCCTTGGATTGCTAAATTCGGTAGATTTACTACGCCCTCAACGACGATTGCGACTCTGTCCAGCAATTGCATCTCTCGTACCCAGCTGTATCTTCATCTCCTCTTCGTCCAACCCCGCCTCTGCCAGAATCTTTTCCACCTCGTCCAATATCGGTTTGTACTCCGCTGATCGAGAATTCGTAGAAATGAAATCAGCGAATGCGAGACTACCAGTCAAACAGACAGACTCACCGTACCGTGCCCCAGCCAGCCCGAATCCGTCCCGTCGCAATTGCTTTCCGCGATTGTCGTTCGCATGTTCTTGATGCGCTTTTTGAGCCCAGTATTCGCCTGCGCTCCATGTTAGTCTCGGTCGAGTACTCGAGGAACATGGGACTTACGCGAGCGCGCGTAAAACATCGCCAACGTCTCTCCCGGCGCAGGCGTGCTGATCACATCTTCCGCCGAACGCGTCGCGTCTTTTGCAGACACGCCCATGAACGCCGTCGCTTGGGCCCGAATGTCATTCTTATACGATGCGGCATAACGAAGCTCAGCGACACAACATACAAAGACGGCAGGTTTGCAACGCACCTGCTCGCTAATCACCAGTCTTCCGGCTTCCACTCCTTCCCCTGGTGCTTCCGCCTCAGGTCCTGCTTCTGGTTCTTCTTCGCTCTCATTCCCTTCCCTTCCCTTTTCTTTCCTATCCTTGTCCTTGTCCTTATCCTTATCCTTATCCTTCTCTTTACCCTTACCCTTTCCTCTCCGAGGCTTCTCTCTCTCATCTCCCGAGAGCGTCTCTCTCCCACTGTCATCCTCCTCATCCTCATCTTCGTCGCTCTCATCACTCCCACTTTCCCCATCCTCATCACTGCTCTCCTCCGCCTCGGTCGGAATCACGATGCCGCTTGGCTTGAGACACACGAACCGATCCAACTTATCCAACTGCAGCACATAAAAGTCATCCAGCGTATACTCGCGCGTGCCAAGTTCAAAAATACCACCATAGCTATAATAGTGCCGGTTATGGTTTGGAACGGACGGGAAAAGAGGGAACGCACATGTACAGCGTATTGCGAAGTACCGCGAGCATGGCGTTGTAACGCGGTATCGGTCTGGTCAAGTTCGGATCGTCCGGATCTGCGTCTTCGCCCCTGTCGTCGCGTTTGGGATCCGAGATCAGTCGCGTTGCTACCGGCGTGCTGCTCGTCTGCGGCGAGTTCTCAGTGCTGCACTACGTGAGCGGAGTGATCATGGACTTGCCTCTGCCTCCTCTCCACCTTCTTCGTCTGCTTCCTCACGGTAGTCGTGGTGTTGCGTCTGTGCTTGTGTAGAAAGAACCGCTCCACTATTGCTCCTGCCCTGCTTCTTCTTTCCTCCGCCGCCCTTCTTCTTTGGCTTCTTGAGATGCATCGCAATCCATCGTCCGTGACCCGCCAGCTGGTATGCGTACCTTTCACCATCAAAAGGGAAAAGTCATCCAAGTCAGTTCTCATGTCACATCGCGTACCAAAAAAGGGACACGCACAAGTCATTCCAGAACACGCTCTCCAATCCATCCTCTCCCCGCTCTTCGTCTGTCACCCCGCCAAACATCACGCCGGTCCCTCTCACTGACCACAGTGCCATCGTGCACCCCGCACGCGGGCTTGGCGTATGCGTGGACGACACCGTCTTGCGTTTCTCCCATTTCAGCACGAGGGGGATCGGAAGGGACGGATCTAGGGTCATCCTGGGGCAGCCGTCAATGAGTTTGCGTGCATGGGTACGACAGTAAAACAAAACGTACTTGAGGAACCAGGTATCATCGAGGATGATGCCGACGGGTCGTTTTCCTTTCGTATATTCTTTGCAGTAACCACCTTTGGAGAACATGAGTCCGAGGCAGATGAAACCACATGAAATGGACGCACCGTGTAGCACTATACCGTCTGGTGTGGGCAAAAAGGAGAAACCACTGCGGGGACTGGGCACATCGTTCTCAGTGACATCAAATTCAAATCCGAGAGGGCACGCACGGAGGTTTTCGTTCCGAGTCTTTGAACTCGATTTGTCGCCATTTGTACTCTTGGGTATCAAATATCCACGTATCGTTGAGGTATTGGGCTGTTGTGACCCAAGTCGGCATAAGGTTAGGCAAGCTCGTGGTCAGCATGGATGCGCTCACTTCGATATCCAGGATCGTAGAATCCACCAAACAAGACTATGAAATGTTTCCACATGGCCATACTACTCGCGTTCGATAGGATAAGCAACGAAGCGAACAGAACAATATTATACCCACCGATGTCCTGAGCGAGCGCTCGGTCGCACCTTGGTCTCGATTCGCTCCCAGGTGTGCGTCGGAATATCGAAGACCCAAAAATCGCGGTAGTGATGAAAACTGTTTTGAGACAAGGATGAAAATTCGCCTCCTATTAGTATGGAACATACGCGGCGGTGTCAGGAAGCGAGGATTCCGAAGCTAAAGTACGAGGACCATACCAAACAGATAGAGTTTACCACCTGCAGCGGGAGACGCGACGACGCTGTGTGCAGAGCGGGGACCTGGGCAGGTCTGTGAAACGAATTTCCGCCATTCGTCCTACGAGAGGAGGGTTCAGCGGATTGAATATAAAACCGGAGAGCTACTACCGCGACGTGCCTTGTCCGGAGAGTAGCGAAACACGTCATTGTAAAAGTACTGAGCCAATCGTCACCAACCGGAATGATGAAGAGTGGTCACGGTACGTACTGCTTTGCCGTCTTCGCTGAAGTACTCACCTCCAATACACCAGAGGTGATTTCCGTTCGGACAGGCTATCAGGGTGGCATTGGCACGTCGACTTGGAGGTCCCTCTACGAGCTCTTCCGTTACAGTATGAGCTGCCTCCCATTCTTGTCTCATCTACTGGAAATGAAGGTTGATCTGGAACGTGGATATGCGGATGTGCCAGATCGACCGAACCTTTTCGAGGATATCTTCGAGATCTTCATCGTCGTGATCATCATCAGGGCGTGATTTTGCAGCCTTTTTCTTTTCTTTACGTGCAGTCTTCTGAGCTGCTTTGGTCTTCTTTTGGGCCTTTGCAGCGGCTTTCTTGGTACCAGCGTCCTTGGGCATGATCGGATGTACTGATAGGAGCACTGCGCCTACAACGTTTTGCAAATGTAATCTGCCACGAGGCCAAGTACGACATGAAGTAAATTAGCTAGCACGCAGCCAAGTCATTTTATTCTTTCTCCCCCGCTCCACCTCTGTCTCGACCTCCATCTCCCTCGCAACAGCCTCTGTCCACGCGTCAAGGCCGCCCTCGTCGAAGGCATTTGCAAGTCTTTGTTCGGCAGCGTCGTGGTCAACAGCAGGCGCTGCTTGCGGTGTCAATGTAGCAGCAGCAATGAGTACCGGGTCATCATGGACGTCGGAATCGCGAGCAGTCGGACGCCGGTAGATTTTTGCTGTCAAGAGCGGCATCGACTGGGACACCCACCCACGCATGCGGGCAGAAAATTCGGTTGTCTGCGGTGGACTCTGTCGGCAGAGTGTGGGATGAAGAGAAGAGAACTCACGTCGCGAACGTCGAGGCAGGTCATGACGGCGGCGACGGAGGCGGTTGCAGTAGACATGACGATGGCGGTGGCGATGGTAAAGGCTTTGAGGGTGTACAGGGGGCCATTGAAGCTGTCCTCTGGAGCGGTAGGTGGGAGCGGGGGAGGACGGGGAGGAAGGGAAGGGACTGGCGGCAAGACTCGGCGTGCGACACGGCGGGGAGGGACGGCGGAAGCGCTGCGAAAATGGAGCATAAAGACACAGCCACCGTATTTGATTGACTTCGACCACGACCACCACGATGTCCATCTCCCTCCCAAACGAAATTTGGTTGAGCGTATTCGAACAGCTCGACTCACCCAGCGACGTCGCTTCCGTCGTGCGCACAAACAACCGTTTCAAGTCTCTTGCAATTAGAATTCTCTACAGACACGTCGTCTGGTCAGACCCCATCAAGTTCATCAGAAACCACCCATTTCTGCTCCAAAATGCACCATTGCATGCCGTTACCCGCTCGCTCACACTCGGCATCTCCAATGCAACCCCCCTCTACTATCACATTGAGCAGATCAGCCGCGCCAGGGCCATCGTACACCTCTCCGGCGACGTCACCTTCATTCAGAGACCGAGTCGCCCATATGAGACTCGCATCATGGACGAAATCGGCGTCGCAGGCCCCGTAGACGTACTCGCCGCTGACAATGTCACCGAAGCCATGTACAACCATGCCTACTCCTTTACCAACCTCCGCGAACTCACGTTCAACAATATGGTTCTCCCTGACTCCTTTTATGACCTCGTACACCGCTTCCCCGTCCTTGATAGACTCGCTATCGAAAACTGTACCCCTCCCCTCCGTCCTCATCGCACAACTCTTCATCCCCGCAACCTTCCCATCACTCAGCTCACCATCTTGGGCCTCCGCGGCCGCAGAGATCCTCGTGAGCTCCGTGCTTTTGGAGAGGGGCAACACCTCCGCATCATCCGTTTCGACTGGACCTGCTACATCTTCAAGCACTTTGCCCAAGCGCCCGCCCTCCCGAACAACAACAATTGGGTGCCTGGCTTCGTCGTCCTCCTTCCCCCCGGTGTCAATAATCTGCAAGCTCTCCAACCACCGGAACCTCCCCAACCACCGCAGGCATTCCCCGGCTCTCAGCGAGATCCCCTCCCATCTTCTCATATACACACCGTCGACGTCAAATTCCCTACCCAGAAATCTTGGCAGTCCTTTGTCTCAGAGCCACATGACCAACTCATCAACCCGTTTGCCGACTTTTTGGAAAAGTGTCCTAACCTCACCAACCTGAGGATCAGAAATTATCTACCCTGGCTCCGTCTCCCCGACGCTGCCCTCCCAAACCTGTCCTCCTACCAAGGTCCTCTGACGACAATCAAGTCGGTCGTCTCGGGTTCACGTCGGCCAAAGCACCTTACCATCAGGGACCCCTCCGGCGGCCTCCCCGCCCTGGAAAAAGCATTCAAGGAAATGGACGCTGCAGGCGGTGGTCTCGAGCTCGAGACCCTCTCCGTCTTTATCGGTTGGTGGGACGACGAGATCCTTTATGCCGTCCTCCACCATTTCAGCGGCTTGAAACGCCTCGAAATCATGTACAAGGAAGGTGATCCGACCGAAGTGCGTCCGTTTCATCTCGTTCGTCACGTGCATGTGCTCAACCCAAGACAGGATATGGTGTTGGGCATGGGTGCCCATTTCTTTGGACAAATGCCCCGCTTGTGGTCCGTCCGCGTGTTCAAAGTCATGCCTCCCGGCGTGGACAATACTGGTGGCATTACAGATAGGTACCCTCAACGCTCGATTCAGCTCGCCCTCGGCGAGCTCATAGGTATCGACAGTCCTGAACGGACCGAGTTGGACGACGCTGAATTCGAAGAAGCCAAGTTCGCCACCTCGCCGTCGTCTGCTGAATGGGTGGTGAACTCGGAGGATGCGGAGGAGGTCGTCCTCAAAGAGCTTATTCATGCTTGGAATCGGTATTGTTCCGAGTTGAGGGAGGTACAGCTCAAGGCGGGTTACGTGTGGCGAAGAGCGGGCCCAAATGACGTTTGGACGCAGCGGGCGACCAAGGTCAGTCGTTTGCGGAGCGCAGGCTTTGAAGAAGTGTGACGAATCTACTTTAACGTTGTGTTCTGAATTGTGTTCCACAAATATTGCTGGATGTATTCGTATTCATATCTATAAGGACTTACTGACGTATCTAAATATGTGTGTGACTAATCCCGTAGCGCCTGAAAACACCTTGAGCCCTAGTACTCAACGTTCAACGCTGACCGTAGTCATGCCATGGAATGCAAAAATTGTGAGCTCAAGCAGCGCCAGTTCTATTGCGAATACTGTCTACGCACCCAGTCAGTCGCTCAGATGCTTCAGACTTACCACTGACCAAGTCGTCTTCAGTTTACGTGACTTTCGCTTGCAAACGCAGCGGTATGCAAAGGATCGCGACGAGCAGGTCGCCAAGGCATCGCGGGGCCTCAAGGACATCGAGGTTGCCAGAACGACTAGGGCCACCCTGGCAAGCTGTCAAAAGCGAGTCGAAGAGTTCGCGGAGGGACTGGCAAAACTGAAACGGGACAATGACGCCAGTGCGTCTTTTCCTTTCTGTTATTTCTTCACACATTCACATTTACCGCTATCAGAACGCGAGCGACTTCGCCAACTGCGCGAATCACTCGCAGCCCGTCGACGCACGCTCTCAGCCGCACGTCTGGTGCCTGCGTCCCTACTAGACAGTCTTGCTGCAAAGGAAACACAGGAGCTGCATGCACTTTCGGCGGCGCTGGCCCGTGCACGCTCGGGGCTAGTACAGGAACTTGTAGAGGTCTTTCACGTTGTCGAGGTAGGCGGACGGCCCCCGATCGGGGGTAAGGCGGGGACGAAGGGGGAGTGGACGATTGGGGATTTGATTCTGCCCGTCCCGGGAGATATCAGGCGTGAGTGTCGTTGTTTCCCTCGTTCTCTCTGTGACTGATGCCAAGCGCACTACTGTTGACAGGTTATCCCCCAGACCATATCAACGCCGTCATCACTCATACCATCCATTTCCTCGGCTTGCTCACGTTTTATCTCGGCGTCAAACTTCCGTTTGAGACGGAATGGAGTGGGAAAAAGTTTGGGGTCGGGCAACCCTGGATTGGGGCTGGCAAAGGCGGGGAATCAGGCAGCTGGGCAAAGTATGCGTTTCTCTTTCTTCCTTCACTCCAGATCTCATGTTCTGACACCTATCGTGTGTTTAGATGGATGACGAAGCATCCCTTACATCTCACAGCCTCGTCCTCGCCTTCGTCACCGCAAGCTCCCCAGCCAACATCTGCATTGCCAGCTATGTCGACGATATCATCCTCGGCCACACTTGCGCCACCCACGGAACCGAAGGCATCATTCACGACTGGATTTGCAATGTTGTTGTATAACGTCTGCTACCTCGCACATACCCAATGCGTTGAGATACCCCTCTCGCAAGCGGGCGATGCCCTCGGGAACTTGTGGGCGGTGTGTTGTAGCGGCGAGCTCGGACGGTGCGTGCTACATTTTCACTCTTTGACCGCTTAGTTTTTTTTATGTGGACATCATGATATCTTAGTCGGTCGCATGAAACCGTACCGAATTTGCCGCCTCCGACGCCCCCGACGTTTCCTCTCGACTTTGCACAGGTGCTTCAGGCGACCACTGCAAGTCCTGCGCGGGGCAGACGGCGTGTCGCGGTGGTCGGGCCTGGTAATACGGGAACGGGATTGGTGCCTGTGGCAGGTTTGGATTGTGATCGAGGCGTGCGGTCGCCAATGCGGAGAAAACCGGAGCGAATCGCAGAAGAGGATGGATGGGAGGTGTTGGATGAGGGGGGCGATGATGATGACCTTGGATAGTGCGAGTTTGAGTCGTTGGAGTTTGGAGTTTGTGCTCGGTTGTTTCAGTCATGCATGCGATACCGTCACGGTTGAACGTTCATTTGAAGAACAAGATCCTTAGAATTTCTGCAGTTCAACTCGATGAGTTGCACGATGATCCGAGTAAGGAGAACTGTACCTCGGTGTGGCCTCGTTGTCCTGGTAGTCTGCGTAGAGGTATTATGGACCTTAGTACGATCCGCGCCGGGCCGATCAGAGCTATTAACTCGGAGTCTCAAACGGCGTTGACCGAGTCTGGCACCGTCAGCCTGAGTCCATCCTGGCGGGCCGTACGTTTGAACTTTGCAAAGCAGGACGCTCTCTCTCGAGGACACTTGTAAGCGATGTCTGACCGCCCTACGCGTCGGCCTTCAAGATGACAAGGAACATGTCGCTACCACCCGTCCTGCTCTTCAGGAGTGTCTTAAGCAGTGAGAGCAAGGTAACGTCTCTCCTCGATCCACGTCTAGAAGTAGCATATATATATCGAGGATTTCTGGTGAGACTCCATTTCAAGTCACGCCTGCTCACTAACACTGTTGACGTCGATTACAAGTACGAGAGCTAGTACGTATCTACTCTCTTGAGACCGTCCATCGAACGTTGATATTTTTTCCCAGGAATGACCTCACCACCCGATCGAGGTTAGGGCAATCCGAACCGTTCGGCCAAACGTCAAATATTTCCGTCTTCTCCGCTCTCTCGGGCATCTTTTTTTGGTTCTGTAGACGTTTTTTCTCAGAAGCTTCCAACGTACAGAAGATAGCTAGTCTGCGCAGAGCAAGCGAATGTCATGTTGCTTTGACGCAAGAGTGCAGTCAAGGTCTCGGCCAAAACAGGTCAGTTTGGGAGGGCCAACTATGATGCTCACACCCCCAACTACTAGACATCTATATGCACTGTATTGCCTTTACCAATGCCAGCTGAGTGGGAGCCTCAATCCACTCCTACTGCCGTCCATATTTTGCGGACCCAGGTTGGATCTTGCTCGGCATGTCCATCATCTCAGTGTCTAACTGGAAACCCTGCACTTTGCCAGTGGCTTTTCGGGTTTGGTCCTGTTGCTGCTGATGGATATGGTATCGGATCATTAAAGAGAACCATGTGGTATTCTGATCATCGTGTTTTCTGTACGCGTGGCATGGCGTCGTCGAAGCACCTTCATACGAGGCGGTTCTCGGACACGTTGCAAAGCTACCTGTTGGAGATTTAGCGTATGTATCCTGGTCCAACAGTATACTACCTGCCAGCCAACGAGAGACCAGCTCTGTTCATCGACCATTCCAGCATCCTTCGCGACGCCAAGACGGGACGACCTATCAACGGTCAGAGTAGCGATTCGGACCGTGACGATGGTACCAGCGATGGTTAGAAGGATATCCTATGACTTTGATTGCTAAGGACTATCGGTATCAGCGTGGGTATACAACATACAGCGTGCTATTCATTCCTTCTTTGATAGGAGCGATGTGGAGCTGCTCGGGGGCCGAAAGGAGTACGTATGCGAAGGCAAGTCACCTGTGCGATCCAAAGAGGCCTATATCTTGGTACTGACTCCTGTAGGCTCCAGGCGAGGTGCTCGCGTTGTCTGAATGCTAAAACAGTGTGAATAAACGTTGTAGAAGATGTAATTCTTGGAGAAACGTGGTGTGATATATTCGGGATTGCTGTAGCTTGCGCACGCAATAAATACGGAATATGAGACAATCTTGATTGGAGTCATCGCGCTGAGATAACTTGTCTTTGCCCACCACCTCCTACAACGATGAGCCACACTCTTCCTCCTCTCTCTTACGGCTACGATGCTCTCGAGCCCTACATATCGAAGGAGATTATGACTCTCCACCACACTAAGCACCACCAGGCGTACGTGAATGCGCTCAACGCCGCCGAGGCCAACTACGTCAAGACTACCACCCCCAAGGAACGCATCGCTCTCCAAGCCGCTATCCGCTTCAACGGTGGTGGTAAGTCTTAATATATTTGTTACGTCTCCCCATCGTTCACACAACGTTATCGCGACTTCGATCACGACCGATCACGATCTAAATTCCATTACGTGGCTCTACCATTCAGGTCACATCAACCACACCCTCTTCTGGACCAACCTCGCTCCCTCCGCGGCTCAAGGCAAGGGCAAAGGCGGCGTCCTCGTGGAAGGGCAGTTGAAGACAGCCATCCTGGCCACCTGGGGATCGCTTGACGCTCTCAAAACGGAGTTCAATGCTACCACCGCTGCCATCCAAGGTTCTGGCTGGGGCTGGCTCGTACGTGTTCTCGTTTCCATTTGCCTTTTGTTTCGTTCCAGTCGTTTTTGTTTTTCGATCCTCGAGCGCTCAACTGACATGTGCCTTTTTTCTTCTTGTGGCGGGGCAATCACGCTGCGCAGGGCTACAACCCGAAGACCAAGACGCTCGAGATCGTGACGACGGCCAACCAGGACCCGCTCCTGTCGCACGTCCCCATCATCGGTGTCGACATCTGGGAGCACGCGTTTTACCTTCAGTACCTGAACGTCAAGGTCGACGTAAGTTTCTTTTATTGATTTTGTTGGCCGAGAATCGGGGCTCATACTGACGAAATCGCTGCCACGCACATGCAGTACCTCAACGCCATCTGGAACGTCATCAACTTTGAGGAAGCGGAGAAAAGGTTCGTGGAGGCCATCAGTGGCAGCAAGTTGTGAACGGGGTCTGCGGAAAGGCTCGTACGTGAGAAAAAGCAGAAGAGACTTGTCACTTGTGTAAACTGGAATGTATGCGTTAGTACTGTATGAGATGCGATCGCATCCGGATTCCCTTCCTCTCAGGCGTACCGTGTGAGGACCCTATCACTGATTGAGCCATACTACACGGGGCCATGGTTTCTGCGAGATGTTATGGCAAAGATCTGCAGCGGGCGGGTGCGGGCGGGAGTAGAAACGCGGTGGCGGAGCCGAATTGAAGGTGTGCCAAAAACGGATTATGTTCTTCACCACTTCGCACTTTGCTTGTGCGTCAACTCGAGTATCACAAACAAACGTATGCACTGCCTATCATGAAGACATGACACGAACGAAAACGACGGTACGGGGCGGAAGAGGAAGACCTGGACCGGGTACAGCAGACCAACTTGAAGCCTCTCGACTCGCCCTCGTACTTATGGAAATATGCGCAAGGGAACGTAATGTAGCGGGCTCGGGCAGGCTCAGCTACCCGCGCGCCCTTCCGCTGGATCTGCCACAGCGCACTTGCCAGGGTGTGCCGACGGTCAAAAGGGTAGCATATCCAGATTCTTGCTGATGTTTGCTGTAAGTCTCGCAATGTATGCTCAAAGAAAGTACATGCATGCTCAAATGAATCCCAGTCGAGGGTTGAACGTTGAACTGCAAGCTTGCCCTCTTGTGTCTGACACGACATGAGTTCTACTTCCTGCGATGTGGTCAACGCTGACAGTCAACGCACCTCGTTCGATGGATTTGAATCTGGAAGACATCTAGTGGTAGCTCCACCGTCATGGTCTCCGTGCACATTTGATGGCAGAACTACCTCGCTCAATGGCCCTGAATTCAGAGGACGACCTCCAGTGTCGCGGTCTCCATCTACTCGGGGTCTGGCTTTCGACTACTACTTCTTCTGCAAGGAAAGAAAAACGATGGCCCATCTGCGGGCCTAATGGACAACTTTGAACCTCACCTAGGTGGTCCTGACCTAGTAGTAGATTGAATGCCGACGAGGCAACTAGCCTCTACCTTCCTGAATCCGAAGGAATCGAGATGGTCGCGCACCAGTACCTCCAACACGAGCCAGTTGTCTTGGATGACTCCGGGTCGAAGTTTGTCCCCAACAGTGGTCACTTACCAAAAGTGCACATTCGCCGCCGTTAACAATATGGTACTGGCAATGCTGTCTCGTGGTATTTGCATTGCAAGCACCGAGCGCAACTCGTGTTTGCCTCGAGCAGGCCGTTATGCTGTGGATCGAACCTGGCTAGTGCACCGAATCGCCGCTTCCATCGTTCCACACCGCACCACCAGTGCTGGTATACTCACTGATGCCTCAGGTTTTTCAATGTTCCAAACAAGGCTCTGGAAATTCCAGAAGGCTCGTAGTGTGCATTGACGGCACCTCAAACCAGTTTGGCGCTACGGTAATCTAGACGAGCTCGAATTCATTGGACTCACGTCGCTCACTATATTCTCATTCCAGAATACGAACATCATCGAGCTCTACACTCATATTGCCAAGAGTGATACACAACTAACGTATTACAGAAGTGGACTCGGCACGGTCGCCCAGGTTTCTGGCCCGGTTCTGCGTGATAAAATATCCAATACCTTGGACATGGACATTGGCCGGTAGGTTATCACCCAGTGCCGCTTTAGGGAAAATGTTTTCATTGGGGAACAGGAACCTTCACAAGGCTATCATAGCTTCCTATCGCTGGCTATCTGACAACTACCGAGATGGAGATAGCGTCTTTTTGTTTGGTGAGACATGTCGTTTGATAGTGACGACACTACGTATTTCTGATGTGCGTTTTTCAGGTTTCTCCCGCGGCGCTTATCAAGTTCGAGCGTTGGCAGGCATGATTGCTCGAGTGAGCATGCCTGAGAGTCGTAAATTGTTACAACTCCAACTAATTTGCCCGAAAGGTCGGGTTACTTCTCCCTGGAAACAACGAACAAACCATTGTAAGACTTTTCTCGTCACTCTGGCTTGTGCATGTCTGATGCAGTGCAGTGCTTTCGAATTATACTTGAAAATAGAGGATGATGATCTGAGCTCGTCGCGACGCGACATTGTCATCAGCCAATTTAGACCCGTAAAATCTAAGGAAAATCATGCTCAGTTGGCGGAAACGTTTCAGAGAACATTCTGTTGGAAAGACGTTCATATTCATTTCGTTGGAGTGTGGTCAGTCTTTCTGCGGGTCTCTCACCATTATATTGAAACGAATGTCTATGCACGACTTAGGGACACTGTATCCTCTGTCGGCCATGACAGGAACAAAACGTTTCACTGCACAACGAGTTCCTGCGATCACATTTGCTATTTCCGTCATGCCTTAGCATTAGACGAGCGGCGAGTTAAATTTCTCCCAGAGTACGTATATGGCGGACGATCCAGCATCGACGAGACGAGCGTATCAAAGAGGTCTGGTTTGCGGGCACCCACGGAGACGTGTAAGTTTTTACCTTGATCGAGGTCCCAATTATAACTGTGACACCTCAAAGTGGCGGCGGTAACAGACGTAACGAGAAGCTCCAGTCCGGTGACATTCCGTTGCTGTGGATGCGGAGTCAAGCAGTCGCTGCCGGGCTGGGAATGAAGCCCGCAGACCTGATGTGGAAGATCGACGACCTGAACAGAAGAGTCACGAACTCGATACCTATCCAGTGGTGGCCGTTGGAACTGTTTCCCTTTGAACGTTTACTATACGACAACTCGAATAGACGCACTTCCAGGTGGGTCGTGCGACATCATTCGAGAACCATCCTGACCATCAGCAGGCCTCACCTTGGGAGTCCACGCAGGATCGTGCCGGGCCAAAGGGTGCACGTGTCCGTGCTGTTCAAGAATAACTACAAGCCTTGTGCTCTATTTTACAACATACCCGAAACGTGGCCAGAGCCCATGTTTTGGAACGATGCGGCGAGTCATCAACGACTTCAGAAGCTAACAGATTTATGGAAAATGGACATCTTCGATGAATGTTCCGTTCGGACTCTGCTCGACCAACTCAAACCAGGCGAGCCCATCAGGGAAGTGCTGGATCGTCTGGCTTTCATGTCGAGCTTTGGTAGGTTCATTCGTCGTGATTCCTTCGGCGCTGACAACGGCATAATGTATGCTCAGACAAATGCAAACACGTGATTGGTACCTGTGGGGACGCAGAAGAAATCTTGTCCAAATTTCTGAAGAGCAAAGACAAGGTGATACAACTCAGCGCTGCGGCCATGTACTGCGAGTTGGAGTGGGAATGGCGTTTGGAGGACCACAAAGAGCTTGCTCAGCAGATTACCGGAAGCGTTGCTGATCTTTTGAACGGCAGGGAGTGTCGTCATGCCTGCATATGCCTGCCCTCTCTTTGCAAGCGGGCAGAGTTGATGTCGAGGAGGAAAACTTATTGAAACTTGTTGAAACTTGTTGAATTCTGCACCCACGCGCGCGTTGATAAATCTGAGGAGGAGACTACGACTATCCCTTTCCACAGTGCGCAAGCCTTGTCCATGTTAATGAAGCGTGCGTCGACGTCATTTGACCCTTGTGACCGCATCATGCTCACAGCGATGCAATATCGTCTATGCTAGTGGATGTCGAATTTGCGCAGAAACTCATCGACATGGAGATGGTAACTGATATTACCGAGGCGCTGCATTCCAATTGCAAGTGAATTTCCCTTTGACAAACTTTAGAACATGCAGAGCTGACATCGAATAGCTATAGGCAACCTCACCCTGGTTCCCTTGTTGAGCATCGTGAATGGATTGACAAGGTACCGTGCGTACATGCGTTCCTGCGCCCGTGTCGATCCTTCTTCGCTGAGATGGGATGACGTACCACAGAAAGTGGAAAGGACATGAAAGCAGCACTGGGACTGGTTCCCACGGTGCTGAAGCTGGTCAGGCAGTACGACGACTTTGTCACTCCCGCGGCCATTCGTGCGCTTTGTTCTCTTTTGCCAGACTGTTCGTCCACAATCTTGGCCGAGCCGAGAATGCACCATTGACGTAGAATCACATGTAGATGACCTCCGCGACAGGATGCTTCAGTGTAAAGTCCTCCCGACCTTGTTTGACGTGCTCGATCAATGCTCTGAGGAGACAAAGCAAGTGGCGTGCAATACCTTGATTGAATTTGTCAAGCATGGTATGGTGGCTTGTTCTTGCAGTCGATTTCACTTGACTATGATACAGACGACGTCCGGGCGGTGCTGGCATCGGACGACTGCTTGAGAAAGTTTGCCAAGCGAGCGAAAAACGAAGTTCCAGCCAAATGCGACGGTGCTATCCTCGCCTTGGTCACACTTGCGAAGACAGAAGGTGAGTCGTGGCGTGGCATCGCCATTGTTCCGTATTCTGTGCTGAAAGGGCATACATATGTAGTAAGGACGGCCGTGAAAGACGCCATCAATGCAGAAAAGACTATTCCCGTTCTCGTCGCACGGCTGAACCGCAATTCAACCGCTCTCTCTGCAGCCTCGGCGCTGGCGGGTCTTGTCAAGATCGGTAGGTTATCTTACCTTAGGGTTGGACAACGAAACGTATTGTTGACCCTGTTCGACAGACGACGTTGCAGCCGTAGTGTCGTACGACATGGCCGTGGCTCTCGCGAACATCATGGGTATGCTACAGCGTCGTTGGTTTGATGGACTGAGGGGAGAAGATGGTCTTCAAGTCTTGTCCAAGCTGCTCGAATGTGGTCAGTTGCTCGCATGCGCTCACTTGGCTCGGCGTGTCATCTAACAAATCTGTGTCTTGGGGGGTTTCCAGAACAATTGCGAACTGCCATCTTATGTGCTGGAGCTATCAGCAAGCTGGAGGACATGATCAAATCTAAAGAATACGAGAGTGTCTACGCGGGCTTGCACTATTTGAGAACCTTTACTAAGTTCGGTGGGCACCTCTTCTCGTCGTCTTCCCTTATTTTCTCGCTTACTGGTCGGTCTACAGACAAAGGCAGAGGCAGGTTTCGAGATCGCGACGCGCGGAGGGTGATTCCTCACGTGGTGAACGCATTGTGTGTTCCTCATCGAAGTGTGCAAAGAATTGCTGCGGAGAATTTGCGATTCTTTTCTGAAGATGGTAAAAGCTGGTCTTTCCTTTCCCTTCCTTTTTTTTCTTGGGGTGGCGTGAGGTTAATGTCTCGTCCGCACGGAGACTCTATGTGCACTAGGGGTTCAGCGAGTGTTGGATCTGCTAAAGGATGAATGCGCTGGTGTGATTCTCGCTGCGAGCACCATATTGAGACAGCTATCCATGTACGGTATGTTGTTGTTCTTCCATCGTTCGCGTCGTACGCATACATGTTCCCTCACTGACGGTCCGCGTGACAGAGTCCGCGCGCGACATGGTCCGGTCGGACGACAGGTTCTGCAACATGAGTCAAAATTACTACAAAGGATTTGCGAACCTCGACTATGGCGAAAACGGCAGAGGACCGGACAAGGGTGCGTTGTTTGTTCGCTTCACATCGTGTCTCCCTTGCCCATTTGTTTCGCTTACATTTAACCTTCTCTATATAGAGGAAGTATATAACTCAGTCGGACGGATGATCCAGCTTCTGGAGTTCTGTGCCGTTACCGTCCACCTAGGTCCGGATTGACCGGGCCCGCCAATGGTGTTGTTTCTCTTCGTGGTGCTGGTGATCTGGATGTTCGTGGCGCTGGTGTTCTTGATCTTCGTGGTGCTGTTGTTGTTGTTGTTGTTGTTGTTGTTGTTGTTGTTGTTGTTGTTGTTGTTACTAGTTGATAGGATGTCACTACAGTATCTGAGATCTGAGAGTTGTGGGGTTACTAATGCTGTCAGACGGCCTGAAAATGAGAAAATTCGATCGTGCTGACCACCAGCAGAAGCTATGTACATGGGAGACGGAAACAGAGCTCCATGTAGATACCAAGTTGTAAAGTGATCCTTTATCATCCATGGAGAGGGGAATTATGTAACCCCTTTATGTCGCATGTCCACTTTGCCGACGATCCTCCACCATGGGAACCTCAATTCGAGCAGCTTTGCTCGCCACCGCCACACAGGCGACGTCCCCTCGATCCACCCCCGCCATGTTTCTCTACTCCATCCCCGCTCCGCGTCAGGTGCCGTGACTTCCCGCCCTTTTTCATTCCCGCCGTCAGTGACAGACTCGCTGACGGATTCCGCCTCCTCTACCCCTGCGACGTACTCGAACGACACGGTATCACTCGCGCAGACTGGGTTCGGTTTCTCCAGGACCTCGCCGTCGCCGCGCGTCTCCCGGGAGAGGGGCTCAGCGCCATCAGGTCGCGCATGCCTAACGCGACCCTTCGTGCCCATCATATATTTCCCTCGCGCGCCTTTGGCACAGTTTACGACTCCCGTTTCGCACAGAGCGCAGCCGAGGACGTCCGTGCCCTCATTCATATATGGAACGAGTGTGCGTTTGAGAGGCGCAAGATCAGAGTGGCGCTCGTTCTACCCTGGGTGCGGCAGCAGACCGGCCCGGGGGCAAGCGAGAAGGTGAAGAGCTGGTCGTTGGTGGTCGAATCGCTGTGACCCGATAATGTTTTTTTCTCTTCGTTTGGTTGTACTACTAAAGTCTCTAGCAACGGTGTGCGTCCACCGCATTGTTATTGTCATGGTTCCCATCTCATCTCGTTCCGCTCCCTAGTTAATGTCATGATTGTATTCTATAATGCACATCGTCGGTCTCTCGTCATATCCGGTGCAGATTGATCTATCTTTTTCTCCCAATGATATTATTCCTTTTCTCACAGTTTGTGCGTTTTACGAGCCCAGTATGTATTCGAAACTGACTCTTCGGAAATGATACCGATGACGCGCCGCTCTAACCCCTGGAGTGACGCGGTCAGACCGTAGTCCTTGGCTGCTAGATCATTATCCCAACATAGTGAAGGAACTTCCAAGGTCAATGTACCTGGTGACAATAACGCTCAACATAGATCTTGGCGAGGACAGCTTGTACCACTTTTCAATCGGTGCGTCATCCGATTCTCATTTAGTTTACCCCTAACCTGGATTTCTGGTATTGGGTCTACTTCCCAGCAACTTCTATCACCTACAGCCGAGTATATGTGTACCCTGGTCAACTCTTGTTCTCGTGCATCACTGGAATCGATGGCTTGCCAGTGTATGCTCGTATGCATTTGTTCACCTCTGTGAACGACATGGATATTTTCAGGTTTGAGAAAAGCATACACACGTCTTGGGGGTATATTTTTCTTTCTAAACCATCATCTCTTCAAGTAAGTGTTTTGAAGTCTCAGTATTACTGATCAGCAGGTAAGTCCGCTCGGGCCAGAATTTCTGCGACACTGACCTTTGGATACGACGACACACACTGAAAGGCACCATCTTTTTCTCTTTTCTTGGCCTGTGGTGTAAAATGTATGCAACTAGGTTTATGACATATCTGGCACAGTTCGAGGAGTTCACCTATGAGACTAGTATGAGCTAATAGCTTTTGACATGAGGACCGAAATTCGTCACGCTAACCGTTTTCTGCAGATTATACGAATCAGATCAAGTCTACGAATGACCTATGCCTCACTTCTGTGAAGGAATATCTTAGGCAGGGCCGGAGTGAATCCTTGTGAAGCCCGTGATGGGGCTTCAGTTCGCACTTTCCCGTCATTCCTTCACGGGGCTGCTCTTTGGATTACTAGTAAGTACACCTCCATCCGAGTCGGCGAAGCAGTGAAATGGACGGCAGCTTCAAACCTGTCTCATTCAAGTGAACCATTCAACAGTTTATCGATGAGGGGGTATGCGATATAAAAATAGACATCCACATGCCATGAGCTAACCTGTCTAACTAATGCGAACCACGTTGTTCAGAATCGATAATCACAGGTCTAAAATGTTCTTACTGTCGAACTTTCTCATCATTTTAGATATCCGCCGTCGTCTGATACGGCGCTAAACAATGATATGGCCTACCAAGTGTAGACAAGCTCGTTCGCACGGGCAGATAACTCGCCCTTGACTCGTTCCCTGCGCCACAAAATGTCTCACGAGAGGCTACGTACGCCGGAAGAATTTGAAAGTTTGCGCTGCGGTCATCTCATATCACATATAACTTGATACAAACTACAATATTACGGTGGGTGACCATCTTTTCTCGGGTTGTGCTCCTCTGACCGTGCTGCGCATGGCTCCCAAACTTCTGTATTGCCATTTCAATCAGGTAGGGATTTAAAAGTTGCTCTTTCATACATACCCGGAAAAGGGTCATTGAGCATAGCTCTGACAGGTTGCTGCCCTGCAGCGCTTCAACCACCGGTGGCACGTGTACATCATTCATGCTATCGTGCGGGCTCGTTTATCGCGCGAGGCTTGTGTTAGTAAACGCTAGTATTGCTCCCCACTACCCTTGAGTAATACACAAGGTTTCAATATTCAATAATCGGCATCGCGCTCCTTCGCAGCGGACGTTTGAGGGTGGAGGGCCCTGGCAGGCCGTGTACCCGTTAACATCACGTACAATCGCACTTTTGTCATAACGATCTTCTCAGCGGAATCATTTCATCGGACGGAAGTTCTCCACCGATTGGTGTTTCAGTTGGTGTTGGGCTTAGTAGTAAATAATTTAGTCAGCATCATTGTCATAATATAAACACGTGTGCCTCTCGGCCGATTGGAAGCATCTTCGTGCGAAGAGTCTAGATCGAATCTAGATACATACCAGAATCATATCATAGAATGGTTTCGGTTTCGCCCGGCTCGCGTAGTCATCCTGAGACGCCGCTCGCTATACTGAAGAGTTCTGAATATTGAATATTGAATTACGAAGCGCACTGCGGGGGCACTCACACCTCGATGTGACTGTTGATATGGATATGCAAACCAAAACCACGGTCCGCGGACTCCCTCGTGACCCCGATCAGAAAAAACTTCTGCAAGCCAGATGTTCACTAGTCACTGACCACCAGACTGCGGACCAACCCCCGGCTTTGAGATAAATTGATATAGCCATCACACCGACTCCATAGGAGAACTCATCTACTATCTAGTAGAAGCGACGCTGCTGCTGCGGCAGAACCACGCCCATTTCGTCATCGATTTGTATGATATGCGCATACTACGGAGAAGATTCTCTTCGGAAGGCACCCCACTGCGGTAGACGTTTCGATTTCATCATTTGGTCGCAGCTGCGGCCAGCGAAGAATATTCCAATTCCAACACGTCGACTCGGACGCGCATCTCGGACTCGGAAATGGCCTTCAGAAGGCCATTTCCCAGAACTTTTGGACAGCCTCCCATTTCCAGAATAAAGCACTATGTATCAATCGATTCTAATTTCTCGAAGGCGAGATGAGCAAGATCACTGAGTGAAGTGACTGCCGAAGTTGTTGTACTTCATACATGGTTACTAGCTATCAGCTATCTGATAATCTGATAATCTGATAGGAAGCTCTGCCACCGTAATTAGAGTCCCAATACTCGCTGTCATAGGCTGATTGTTCATTTTCGTTTCACCCAATAATAGCCTATCGCCTGATGGGCCAGCGCGGTCCGGAATTTGACGGTGATTCGAGTTACTGCTCGGCATTCATTTACATCGTTCGCAGTATGCACGGGAACTGTTGTGTATTACACTATGATACAGACAATCGTACAAGCAGACATCACGACCCAAGGGGAAAAAGGTATACAAAGAAGAATCCATGATGGAAGAAATTGTTTTGGATCTGCTTCAGCATGAAATAGCGCGAAGCCTCACACGGTCGCTGAACCGCAAATAGCTTTCCTCGTCCTCTTCCGAAACAGGCGAATGGGGGACGTATCCGCGGGTATTGTCGAGCAGCGCGTAACCTCCACACCCACGGAGGATGTCCGAATCGCCGTCCTCCGGCATCGACACCTCCATCTCCGTTAGGCACCCGAGCTCTTCTCCAAACCGATTCCAAACGTCCGACCATCTCCGCACGGGCGTCGCCACACTCGGTACGTAGCTCGCACACGAACCCATTTCCAGACGGCGGAGGCTCGCCTTGTGGCGTACGATAAACTCCTCGATGCCGGATGGCGAATGGTCGAAGACGATATTCTCGAGCATGAGCGTCTCGAGCGCGGGGTAGGTGCAAGCGCTCAGCTGCGTGCTGGTACTATGGTACAGGCCCTGCGGGCTCCGCAGGACGAGCGAGCGCAAATTGTCATTCGGAGGTGGGAGCAGCGCGCTAAGGGGGCCGTTGACCGCTTTAGAACCCGACCACGCGCCGAGCTCCGAGTTGGCGACGACCGAGATGGAAAAGTGGTGCAGAGGAGTGTTGGTCATGGATGACACAAAGTCGTAACACGCCGACGACATAAGGACGATGTTGTTGAGCGCGAGGGATCGAATGCCACACGAGGGATGGTTCTTGATCGCAAGATGAGTTGCGTGTAAGACGGTGACCTGGCGGTTGGTGAACCAAAAAGGGTGTTCCTGGACCTCTGAACCGGACTGAGAACGGAAAGAGGGCCAGAAGTTGAGAACGATGCTCTCGAGGTTTTTGAAACTGGACAGGGAGCAGAATGTCTCCGTGAGAGCGTCTTCGAGTTCTGACAACTCGAGTTCATCACAGATGTCTGGAGGTATAATGAATAATGAATATATGGTCAACGAAGCTCCGTAAGCTAGCAATCAGAGCACACATACCGTGAGCGCCGGGGGGGATGAGGCAGAACTCTGCGTGATCGCGTTGATCATAGACGATCTCGCGCACGTGAACGGCGAGGGAGGGGGTTGCGAGGATGCTTTGAGAGTTTTGTGCACTCTGTACGCTGTTGCGTATGTGAACCTTGTGGAACACGAGCGGCGTAACGAGATGATGACAGGTAGAGTTGACAGATCGAAGGGAGAGAAGATCAGAGTTAGACTCTACGTTCTTGGCCACGACGCCGACAAGTTCGATGGGGAGGTTATTCATTGAAAAGTGGGTAGTGGGGGTTCGGGTGGAGGGTTCCAGCCCAGGCCTTGGGCCTCTTATATTAGGATTAATACATACGCGACCCGTGACCAAATTTGAGCCTCGTGCATGGCCATAATCAGGTTGTATTAGGAGTGTACGGTAGAATGTACGTACTTGAATACAAACTCAGCCATAGGTCACATGATTATCCAAATCTGGAAATGAACCATAATTTACCCGTTTGAACTCTTTGCAATTGCATGACACCCAAACAAAAAAAAAACAGGAAGAAGACTTCATCTCGCTGACTGAGTAGGTATCCGGGGCGGACAATCTCATTTAACACTTGCTGCACTCTTCTCATGCCCTACTTCCTTTACTTGATCTACCTCATTCATAGCTTGCCCCGATCTGCTTCAAATAGTAGTCTTGACTCTCGATCTGGTCGTGCCCGGTTTCCCCAAGTCGGGAGCAAAACTGTGACCAGGACGAATTTCTCAATCGTGAGCGTCCGGGAATCCAATTACTGCCCTGTGACAAGGATCATACCCGCAGATGCGGCGGCGAGGGGCCGGGCCGGCGGTGATAAGTTGGAAAACCCCGCCAATTGGTTTCAAGTGACCCTCTACCCAACCCAGATCCCTTTCCTTGTCGAGTTCACCGTTTTGAACTTTCCCTGCGACATGAACAAGTATCTACGTCACTCGAATACTACTCGGATGGCAGAGAGGGACCCCACGGCGACAGCATTTCACCGAGGGTGCTAGCAGCGCGAAAGTGCCGCCCGGGGAACCCGAAAGGGTCTCGCCTGCCAGCACCACCTGCCAATCAGCAGGATGTAGCCGAGTTAAAAACTACTACTAGGTACCCGAGTTATAACCCGGCAAAAGCTGGTTCTAGCGCTTTGGTCGACAAATATGTAAGTTACTTGTACTTGAAAGAGACTCGTCAAGCAATTACGTTTCAAGCCAACTTGCTGATCAGCCTTTCCCTTTCCTGGATCCGAATCTCCCATTCTCTTGAGCAGGAAGTATCCCTCCTCCCTACTCGTGATCCCGAATTGCGACCGACCCATCCGGGGTCGCGCACCCAAGTTGCATGCCTCAGTCGCCTCTGCAAGCCGGCCAACTCTCCGCATTGGGCGTAAGATTGGAAGCTGGTACCCTAAACGGCCTTGGACGGGCAGCGGTCGGGGTAGCGATGCCCCTTGATGAGAGCTTTCGCAGGCTCGAAACCACTATCTACAGTATCCCGCTCCGAGCACATCGCATTCGTTGTATCGCACCTGCCAGCAACACCGTATAACCTAATCGATGGCCCGGATCAGTTCTCGGCAAATCTCGCTTGAAGTGCCACTAGATAAGTTCGCCATATCTGGCTTCTAAGATCCTCTGAGTCCCTCATCCGAGTCGATATCTCTTTGTCTCTCTTTTTTTGCCGAGGCAATACCTGTGGACTCAATTGATGATCAATTGTCAGTTGCTGATCGGAATCGTGCTTCATGTATCTTGCGAGAGCCGAAGAGGAGCCCGCCCAAAATATCGTCTACGCATTGGTGCAAGCCAAACCACTGGCATACGTCTCAAAACCCTAGAAGTGCAAGAACTGTTGATGGATTCTACGCGTCGTCAAACTGTATGATCTCGATTGACAAATCGCCGAATGATCTGTCCGATTGGGTTTAAACGGAGAGTCGACTCCTTCGTCCTTCGTCATATGTTAGGAGCGGTGTTCGTCACACGACCCAGAAAACCAAACACCAGACCATCAATCTCTCCAGGTAGAGTTACTCATCAGAGTTTCAGTTCCACCACCGCAGGGTTGATACGTTGACTATCACATCTACTAGACGACGAAAAACATGCCACTGGGATCGAGCTTATGTCCAACCCCTTGTAGAATTGACGATATCGAGCGAACGTCACGACAGAGTCAGAGAGCTGGCAGCACATTTTTAGCTGCTTCCTCTTGGTTGTGGTCAGAGCCTGAGTGGCTTTGTGATCATGGGTCACGGTAGGTGGATTGATGCAGGCTGCTGTAGCAATCACATGCCAATGCACAACGACTCACCGGTCATGGATTCTAGAACAAAAGAGGAAGATGCCATGAAAGATAAAATTCACCAGGATACATATGTAGGATTTACAGGGTAAACGGAATTAGCCAACCTCATACCTCGCCTTTCCTTATCAGGGTATACATTCTAGAAGGGAAGCACAGTCTTCTAAGATGGAGCGCTTACACAGCTGCAAGCCGAATCAAATCAGATCTTGTGAGTCGCATCAGATTACCAAGGGTAGTACTTCTTGAGCACCTTGTTTCAAATTTGAGCTCAGGTTATGACCGCTATGGAGTTCATCATCGCACAGCTCAAGATCTCTTCGAGGCTAATTTGATTCCTTCACGACATCAGCCCCCTGATCCTGCCCTTGGCCGACACCCCGTCGAGCTCGAGCGATCCTATCCCGCTCCGCTCCCCTCGGCGCCATGCATGCACCAATCCATTGGCTTCGTACGGCCGCACGTCCGCGTTGAGCGTCCCGACGGTGATGTGCAGACTCTCCCGAACATCAGCGGGCAGCTGCGCCACGAATTCGTGTTGTTCTTGACCGGGATCCTCATCAGCATCAGCAGGACCCTCCCCCCCTTTCGCAAGGTCCAGGTCCTCAACCATCAACGCCATAACCCTATCATTCCACAATAGGCGTTTGACCGCAAACGAAAACATCGGCTGTACAGGCATCTGATCGAGCACCGCACATCGCTCCCACAGGTCCGAGTCCGCAGGCAGGCCCGCCTGGTGCACAATGGTGATGTGGGGCCGATCCGTCACCCGTACGAGCGCGTTCCAAAACTTTGTGCCGACGCGCAGGACGGCGACGGCATCCGGGTCCGGGTCCGACTCCAATTCCGCAACAGCATCCACTCGTTTCATCTGCGTCGCCACGAGGGACTGGACGTCCAGCTCGACCAGTATCGCGTAATATCGGGGCGACGCGGGCGGTTTGGCTTTCTTCTCTTTCTCCCTTTTCTCCTTTTCCGCTCTTGTTCCCTTGTTCCCCGCCCCCTCCGGGACGTACCCTTTGGCGACCACGACCGCCTCCTCGATCTGCTCCCTCGTAGGCCGCTCCAACCCAAGCACGCCCACACACCCGTCTACCGCGCGGGCGACTGCCTCCTCGAGCGTATCACAGACGTCTATTTCCAGGCACTCGTCCACTTCCCGATCCTCAAGCACCTCCGTCTGGCGGATGAACCGCCAAACAATTTCTTCGTGTGACTTTCCGTCCTCGCCCGCCAGAAGCGTCTGGTGCTTGTCCCCGCGGTTGACGATGCGGTCGCCGCATACCCGAACGATCGTCGCTGACGGGTGATGGTCTAGGGGCCAATTGAGCGCAAGTAAGCGGACGGGCGGGTGGAAGCAAGAGACAGCTTCGCGTAGTTCTGCTCGGTGTTGTCGTAGTTGGTTATTTCTGCAGTAATCAAATACACATATATCTCAAAATTGTGTAATACACACGTACTTGTCAGCGATAACGACATCGTGATTTTGGAGGAGCTTGACGACATTTTTGAGAAAGATCGGAGCAGATTTTTTGGCCTGCACGTCGTCGCTTTGCGTGTGTCCGAACTTGAAGAGATGGGTGAGAGCGATGGCAACCGAGGTCTTGCCTGAATTCAAGCGGGTATTGACTCGGAACGTAGTCGAAAGCGCATATACGGACTTACCGCACCCTGGAATAGCGACGGGGACGATGATCGTCTTACCAAACTCCTTGTGGTTAACCTGATCGGGCTCCTCGAGGTCGAGTGAGCCGGTTTTGCCCTGCTGAGTGCCCCACCAGCTCAGGAACCGCTCCCTCGTTGCGATGATCCCCTTTCCATGGAGATAGCCGTCGAACGCGCTCCTGTTCGTCTTGATCTCGTTCTTGACCCATTTGAGGTAAACTTGGGTCTCTCGACGTTTCACTTTCGACTTGAATTGTTTAGCATCGTCGAGCGATCCCTTGGTGGACAAGAGCGACTTGGTGATTTCGCGCCACTCGCGGTACATCATGTATGGCTCGTCGAACTTGACCTTGAAGAAGAATGAGGAACCGGCCGGGTATGGAGGTCGCTTCAAGTCGACGTGTGAGGTCGAGATTGTACCAGGCTTGAAATCGACGATGCTCGTGCGGACGACAAACCCTTCAAGTGGTTCCCCCTCCCACTGTCCCGTCTCGGCGACCTCATCGGTAAAAGCCTTCACTTGCTCAAGCGTGTCGTATTCCATAGTCGTCGTCTTACAAAAGCCCCACTCTTCTGCGAACATGTCGACGACGTGAGCTGGAAGCGTGTGGAAATCTTTGCACGACTCGTTGATGCCGTGCAGGTAAAGGCCTGACTTTTCTGGTGGATATGCGAGCACGTGTTCTTCGAACTGGTCATCGCAGAGCTGGAAAGAGAGGGGAGGCGTCACTTTACAGATTGTCCCTGAGCGAAATGAAACATACCTCTGCTACCGCCGTCCAGTTCTTGTCCCAGAGTACCGCAGCGAGTTGGTCCTCCGTCCTGCCTTTGGATGCAAGGTGTGTTTTAAGCCATCTATGACCGGCCTGTGAGTGTGACTCTAGGCCGCTGTCTGTCTCGCCTAGGGAGTGTTTGGAGGTGACGATCAACTTGGAGGGCGAGATGGCGGCGACGAAGATGATGCACCCGTTCGACTTGACTGACAGGGTATACTTTGGACCCGTGTATGCGCCCAATGATGACCACTGTTGACGTGCGCAATTCAACGAACGGTAGAATCAGCATTCAAAAGCGTGTTTCTAAACTAAATGGATACGAACATCTGTCCAAGGTACCTCGCCGATATTGAAGAATTTGTCGTATCCACGTGCGACGATCTGATACCGAGGAGGTCGTTTGTCTGGATTGCCGCTGCCCTCCGTTTCCGGCTCCTCCGTCTCTTGCAGTTCTTTCGTGAACAGACCCCGCGCGAGTGTTGGAAACGGCGACGGCACGTCGTAATACTTGAACTCGTTCATCTTCCAGCTACGGATCATCACTGACGGGTCTGACGGCGCCGGGTACACATGCGATCGGATGAGCCGGGGTGACTTTTGAGAGATCCGGTGCAGATCTGCGACAAGCTCTGAATCTTGAGGGTTGAAGCGTTGGTAGTGATTGGGGGAAGAGAAGGTCATGGTGGTCAGGAAGAATAAGGAAAGCACGTCAAGGGGCCTCGCGGCCGGGCAGACAAGGCGAGTGGCCAGGACGACGAAGACGAGTCATTCTAATTAAGCGAGCGCGTGACTCGAATTTACAGTAATTAATTATCATTATCCTCCCGACCTCTATCACTCGGGAACCGCCGCCTGCGTCGTCTGTGCGTGTCGAACTTAGATTGCTAATCTGAAGTGAGGGAGGGAAAGAATGTAAATGAGTATAGACGTAGTTACATGAATGGAATACGACGGGATGGGCGATCTGTCAGGTGAAGCAAGCTGTGTGGGTGGGATGGGACACCGAACAGCGATGTTTACACCTTGACGTGAGTCCAGCGGAACAGCCTCGGACAAAACTATAGGCGAGAGGTTTGGACGGGTGCTGTGAGTGGCAGGTGGGTGCAAAGAGAACGACTAAGCTAGTAGCTGCGTATAAAAATCACCGAGTCTCTGAGAGTGAACTATGCGATCACAGCTCTGCCAGAGAGAAAGAGCTTAGCATCCAACATATCGCAGAACTCTGTGGGGGAAATGGCGAGATGAAATTGAAGTCCATTGTCATCTGCTTGGTCCTTCCAGTCCACGATTATGTCCGCAGCACCACTCATTCTCATGACCCGAGCGACAGCCAGTTGAAGATTGCAAAGTCTCGGGATGGGTTTGTCGAGCCGCTTGCCATCGGGTCCTTGTCCAAACTGAATTTCATCGCCCTCCCTTAAAGTGATGATCCCTAGGCGGTCCGTACGGGGACGAGTGGGAACCGTTCGAAAGAAGTATTTGACCTATCCAATGGATCAGCAAAGATGATATTAGAAGCATTGATAAAATTGCACCTCACCACCCTCTTCATTTGCCTCAATTCCCCACCTCAGGTCATTATAAAATTTATGGATATCGTACTGCATATTCATCACATTACCGACCTCATTCAGATTGGTTGCGATGACATCTGTTGCGGAGGAGCCAGCAAACATGGATATACAATCCAGAGTGCTGCTTTGCTAAATGCAAGTTGTCAGGAAACAAACAGTAATTTCGATAGTTCAATGCAAACTTTTCCGTGTACATCTCCGTGTGCAGAGTTTGGAATGATGTGCGCCAACTCTGCAGAAACTGCAAAAGCATCAGAACTCGAAGATGCAAATTGGAACTGTGTCAATGGGCAGATATTCCCATCACGTTTAAATGCCTGCTCGGCGCGATGAGATGTTTGACTCCGAGACGAATGTATGCATACCAATAACTTCAATGCCTCTTGTTTTCGTATTCCATAATCACCTCTTTCGTGGACCATCCGAAGAAGGTTATCCGTCTCCTGGGCGATGATCTCACTGACGGAAAAATCAGTATCTTTCCCAGATTTTGGCCCTCTCGGATTCATAACTGCCAAATTGATCATTGTCAATTCCCAACATGAAAAGCACTGTACAATTAGGAATTTTTACTTACATGCGACGCCAAGATGAGTAAAGTATTGCGCTGCCATGTCTAACACAGGTTGGAAGTTGATGCTATCGGGATCCAATCCCCGAAACAACACGTCGAAAGACTTTTGCGCCGACACGAAATCCACCTCGTTCAGACTTTCGACTGCGACAAATAAAAGTGAGCCTATGTGATTGAGGGATTCAAATGTTTGACCGACCATTCTCTCTCAGTTGTTCATCACAAGCTCCGAGTTGGAACCAGAATTGTTTCATCACCGTGCCACCCAATTTTTGCGATTCTAGGATTAGGTAGTACAACAGCTTAGGAGCGATGGCCACGAATCTGCAACTGCGTCTTCCTGATTCTTGGACCCGTTTTGTATTAGGCCAGTTCCATAGATCATTTCGGTCAAGGATTGCCAGCGCGTGTTGCTCCATCAACGAACTCCCTGCCGATAATGTCATGGTTGTTGTAAGTTATGAGGCGAACGGCAGAATCTTCCCGGGATGATAGGCTTTACCCACGATCATGGTAGTTCATGGGACAAGGGTCAGTCCTCGTTCAGAATGTTCAATGCTGCAGACTCGCGGCCGAAGTGCTGAAACAGTCGCATCAACTTGAAGTTGCTAACAATTTTTCGGGCGAGCACTCGGAGCCGCATCCGCGTCGCGGCAAACACCGGTGTGATAGGCACCGAGATTTCCCACGATTTATGGAGGCCTTGTCAATCAAGCAAGGTAATGTGGTTCCGTAACTCAGAGTAAGTGGAGAGTTTGAGACGTAGTCTAATCGATGTGGAGACCTACTAAAAGTTACATTCCACTATATACACAGCAGTGTACACCCCACCCGGGCCACCCGGGCCACCCCTCTCTCGTTCCTTCTCCTCGAACGAGACAATGACTCGGACCGACGCAGCACCCCCATATCCCTCTCATCTACAATGATTAATGGGCACCCAAACCGGCGGAAGCGCTGACTTTCAGGTGGACGCAGAAACGCAGCATATAGTATTGTCAAATACAAACAAATGTCGTAGCATAGCACAACTTGGTCCTTCACTGCCTACGTAAATTCAAAGTGTACACACCACTTTCACTGTCTTGCTTAATTACCAGCGTTCACTTCCCTTCCCGAGGGCGATGTCAGAGCAATGATGAAAGAGAGATGGTTTCAGCCGTACGTCAATTCCTTCATCGCCACAGATTGGGTCGCAATTTCTTGCGATGATCGATAACGATTTCGACCATTTCGTCAAGAGTCTTCGAGGACCCAGTACCAGTGTGAGGGTTGGTGAACACGATTGGAAAGTTGCGATCACTAGGTATGATGAATCCCTTGGGATCTTTGAGTTTGATTTTTCGGGCAGCAGCGCACTCATGCTGTATGCTGGGTGGTGTTCGTTGGCGCGTGTCTTCGAGTGCATTGTGGCTAGTGGCTTACCGTGCGAGTGTATGGTCATCGGTGATATCGCGTATCACTTGCTTGAAGTGGCCCATGTGCTTTGGCAGGTCCAGGCGGTGGTGTGCAGAAGCAGGGGTGTATGATGTGGTGACAATTGCAAACCCCTTTGTCGTCGATCCATTTTTGAAATAGAAGTCGATGTTCTGAAACGATTGTTCTGGAGTAGATAACCCCTCCCGCGTGGCTTTCTCCCAGTTCTTCTTAAGTTTGTCATATTTGTTCATTGACTCAAAGATCTTCCAGTCCTGGTTTCCGTACTTGAAATACCAGAATCTACCTTCCTCTGGAGTCCTGTGATTCGGGGAACAACCCAGAGGTCGTCTGCACAAGACGCCGTTGTTGTAATAGTCATATGCGGTAGGTTTGGGGCACATGTTATCGTATGTGGCTCTGCGCAGAGTGGTCAGTAAGGGATCTGGACGGTCATTCAAAGGCCATCACCAAGAGGACTCTATGGCGTTATAATAGTCGAGAGGAAACAAGCGACTCGAGCGGCAAAACACAGCCTGGAATGTCATTCCTAAGCAATTCATATAAGGAAGTGGCCGGGTTCAACTTTTCTTAGAACGGCTTCGTAAGGCGAGCGGCTGCAGAATCACAAAGAGCTCCGGCCATCTAGATGAAATATAAATATAAATAGGTGTTTACCTGTGTATCGGACATGGGGTTTCGATGAAGTGCCTGAACTTGTCGCGTTATTCGTTGTCGTTGTCGTTGCCGCGGCATCTGCGGCAAGATGTTATACGTCGTTGCATGAGCGAGGGAGGGTGAGGATGGTAAGGACGAGGCGAAAAGGCGTACTCACTGTCGTCGAGTCGTTGTCGTCTAGGATACTACAGTTTAAAAGTAAAGTTAATCCGGAGAATCGACGGCGGCGCCTCTGTCAACGGCGTGCAGAGGATCACTCACAGGAGAATCTATGATTCCCGCTGGCGGGCCCGGGCGCGACCGTGACGCGATTAGGCAACGACGCGGTTCACATCCAATCAGACGCGACGGGACTGGGACGCCGACGTTGACTGACCAGGGCGCGTACAACTGACAAACGACGCGACGGCAGTGTCGTTTGAGGCCAAGGCTTGAATATAATATGTATTGAAAGGCCAGTGCGTGCTCGAAATTTTAATATAAATTATATAATTTAATAATTATCTAAATGATCAGACTCGGAGTTTGGATGTGACTCGGACATTTACTTCTAAGAACAAGACAACCACAACCACACTCATCGAACAAGACAACGACCGACGCAGTACCCCATATCCACCCTCATCTACATTGACCGAAATAATCCATCCGCACGATTCAAGTCGTTCAACCAAACCATCTGCTGCTACTCATCAATGCGACCTCAATATCAAGCTCATCAAGCATTGCCGTCGTCGTAGTACGTCCCGTGCACAGCCTGCATGTGCGGGTAAATGGTATCGCCACTGAATGTTCCCATACAGCGCCAGCAAATGTGTGCCCCGCACCTGGAGTGACCGAGATTTCAATGGTCACGATATCAGTTATCAGACCATTCAGGGAGGAGAGAAAACGAAGAGAAATGCGCTGCGTACCGGCACGACATGCGATTGCATCCTCCCAACTTCTCGATCGGAACCCTACATTGCGGGCATTTTTTTACCCGCCCGTCCTGTTCAGCAATCCACGCATCGATAAAACGTTCCTGCTCAGCAGTGGCATCCCGTCGGGCCCTGCTCTCAACACAAGACACTCCCTCGTGCGCGTCCTCGTGACAGCCATTGCACACCGCAGTGAGACAAGACGGACAGTTCAACGTCTGGGCAGCCCCATCAGCTTGGCCGACAGCAGCGCGATAGATCTGCGTGCAGTCCGGAGTCTTGCAATGCTTGAAAACTTCGGTGTGTCTGTTAATATATGCGTCAAATGCCGCTTTTAACAGGCGTTCGAACGATCCCGGGGCAAGAAACTGTTGAACGACGGAAATCGGGATTGGAACGCGACAGCTGGCTTCGTCACCGAGGCAAGTCAGGGGCAAGTGGTCCGAAGAGTTGACAGCAGACGAAATGAAATGGCGCAGACATGCGACGCAGTACACGTGACCGCAGCCGAGTCGATGCGGAGAAGAGATGCTGTCATAACAAATTGGGCAAGTCTGGCCATTATCTCCTTTGTGATAGAGGGTTATGGGACGATCGATGTTGTACTCGGTCGCGTCGAGGGAAATATTTCCGACGCGCACCGTGCACTTCTCGAACCCCGTAATCAAGCAGGCGACATCGAACCCGGCACTGAACGTCACAAGAGAGCCAGACACGAGTTGGGTCACCGTCTTGGCTGCTTCATCTCTGGCAATGGCGTCAGCGTATGCAGGTTCAATTTCTTCGTCCCAAATACGCTTATCACCACAAGGGATCTCCGCGCGCTTTGGACTGGGGCAGGCATCAGAGGCATCGTGGGACTGGTCGGGGCGTTGCGAGCGGTGCTGGCACGTGCATTCAGTCTAGTAAGCACATCCAAAGGAGGGAGAACCAAGCTACTGATTGGTCCGAAAGTTTCCCCTTGGTATCGGTAGGTCATTGGGGGAAGGGAAGCGTAGATTAACGTTTAGTCGCAACCGACAGTCAGAACAGGAGCAAGTCTTACTTGTACGTCCGCATCACGACTGTCGACAAGACAAGACGTGGAGTTGCCAATATGAGGAGGTGCAGAAAGTGGACCTAGGATGTCCATGGCAGTAGCAGTAAACGTGGATGGGGTGGAGTGAGAGAGCCTACAAGTGCCAGTCCTCGAAGTTCGCGCACGACCTATTTAACCAACTCACCACGAGTGTGCTGTAGTGACTACACGCCGTAGATCCCTTCACATTCACTGATCGCAGAGTCATATGTCCCAAAATTTAGGGAGTGTGCTCTTTACATAATAATTCAGGGGGCCGTTCTTCCTGTGTATCTAGGCTGTGAGAGTTCCTTTGGTGATTGGAATTAATATTGATTGATCGGCCATAGGATGATTATGTATATGTCCACAGAAAACACGAATCAAGAAGTTCCATGGCCTATAGGGTTATTCCCACCACCATCTACAAGTTACGTTCTTACTTAGTACGAGTGAGCTGCTATGTGGACTCATCACTGCAATTCGCAGATCCTCACAATGCGCATGCAATGCACACACCCTTTCTCGTTGCCACCCTCGTTCCCGATGTGCATGCATGCAGGCAGGCATACATGCCCATCCTCGCCCTCCACCCAAACGAGGACCCACATGGACATGTGCGCTCGCGCCTTCCACTCACCAATGGACGCTCGGATGGGAACAGCACAACTTGAACAAGCAGCGCATGCCGCAACTCGTCTCGAATCGCAGCATGTGCTGCTGGAGCCTGGTTGGGCTGATTCTCAGATTGGAGCGCCAACATTGACCTTACGTTTCATTACTCCACTTACAATCAGATCAAGGATTAGGACCATTTAACTCGATTTGGGGATATGGAATATTTCATAAGATCAAAAGTGTGCAGTGCGCTGGCCAGTCCCAATCAGGTTCAACCGATTCAACCATCTTTTCATTTCGGGTTTACGACCCCTGCCCCTTTACGATGGACCCCCGCACCCCACTCGCCACTCACCATCCCTCCACTTCCCCCATTCTCTCTATCCGTTCCTTGTCTATTTTTCCGCCCTCCATTATGGATACGAGTTTCTTTTCCTAGGATCTCGAAACCCTTATCGTACATCTACTCGTCTCGCGGCACCTCAAAAGAAACCTTTTTGTCCACCGCGTCACAATCAACGGCAACGTTGTACTCGCTCTCCGCCTCATGCGATTCGCCCACGGAGACACAAAGTGGCCGGCCAGGGGTCCGCGAGTTCAGTGTTCCCTTCAGACGATATCAACGGCACAGTCGCCGAAAGACACGGGCGGGACGCTGACAGCATCAACAGGTCTGCAAGACAACGGGATCACGGCGAAGAAGCGACCATACGTCTTCGAATGAGAGCATGGAGGAGATTGACGACGACGGTGGATCGGAGGATTCCACAAATGCGTTGCGCGCGATCAACGAGGAGCATTTTTTGTAACAGTCACCACTTCGAGTATATTTTCAATTGAAAGGGACAGTTATGTAGCCAACCGATATTATTTACATGCACAAGGCAGTAACGCTAGAGCACGTCGGTAAGGAATGAGGAACGGTGGTAGTGATCGGAAGGCTCGATTGACTCGATGAGGAAGGTGTTACAGTTGCTGACTCAGCATCTTTAGGTTCAAACACGAGTTAACAACCTTTGGTACTAGTACTACTAGTACATACCGTAAGTTCTGAACACATGGAGCTACACACCTCTCAGGTTTCATTGCTGGGTAAAAAATTAATCCGAACACTCGTTCAGAATCTCCTCAGATGACTGACTGACAGCAGTGATTTTACCAGTGAGGAGACGAGAGCCGAGTGTGCGGTACGAGCAAAGGAAGGGGCCGTTAACGAGGGCTAGGCCTCAGGCCTCAGATCTGGACGGGTCCAATGATAGTCGCCACAAACCTCGTTCTGTCATCATGGTGACACCGTGACTGTCTCACTTTGGAATCGACTGGCCGCTCTTGACTGAGACTGTCTGTTGGCGGGTCCCGAACCAGAGGGGAAACAGAGCCGAGGGTCATTGACACCACTGGCACACTACACCACGTCGCTATCGTCTTCGCGACTACCTTGTGGCGTTCGCGTGATTTATCAACGCTATCCATCATCAATTTATCTATTCGCATGGGTCACCCTTTGATGCAACGAAAAGGTGAGCGCGAAATAGGTGATGTATCGATCGCTTGCGTTGGCAACATATGGAGTGTACGATCTACCTCTCTACATCCCATTCGTTCAACACGTACGAAGGTATACGGATATCGAATCCCCCTTGCTGTTCGGCTGAAAGGCGTGCAGTGTGCCAAGCGGAATGATGAGCCCTGATGTAGATAGATGGTAAAAACGCGCGGAAACCTACGTGTAGCATGCCAAAAGTATATGACAAGGCCCGACATGACGACAGCGAATGCTGGAAAGTATAGCCAGTATGGAGAATAGTGCTGCCGAAGAAGAAAAGAAGTGGCATCAGTGACACAGCGCGTGGCCTGGGTGGACTACCAAGTAGGAGGTACGCACGAAAAGGAAGAGACCTAATTCGCGGCACCCCGTCAGCATCTCGAATCCCCGGCAGCGATTGGGTCGGGATAGACGTACCGACGATGAGTCCGTAAAAGTCGCTGGTGAGTAGAGACATGTTCAAGTACGACGACGACGCCGTGCGGAAGAGTAGAGGCGCCAGGGAAAAAAACGTGAACATGCCTATCGTCTCGTCAGTTTCTATTCAGTCCTGGCGCACAGCAATGTGCTAACATAGCATGAAGACAACTAAAAGTCCCACTACAATCGGGTCAGCGCGACTCAACGCAAAGCCTGGATCCACCCACTGGTTCCACTGTCCCACGGAGCATGGGCTATCTTATCTCGTTCCAGAATGAACGCTTGGATGCTGGTCACAAGAGTGGCCCACATCCCGAATTGTCCCATGACCTAGATCGACATGAATCCAGGGCCAAGGAACTGTTGACTAACATACGCACTTCATAGAGCGGGGACTGTCTCACGAAGAACTCTTCCGTCGCGTTCGCTGTGCTCGAGAATGAGTTTCTATCACATTGGTGACACGTTCATACGTGTGCGCACCAATGCCAAAAATCGTCGCAGCTACGATCATCAAGGCGTCTCCAATCCCACGATTTTCAGTCTGTTCATTCTTACCAGTAACCAAGTCGGATACGACGAGAAGGCAGAGACCACCAATAGAAATAGAAACACCCTAGAGGCCGAGTCCACAAAAAGCTTCGCCAAGTGAAGAGGAAAGAGACCTACCAACACTTGCGTCCAGTGGTACTTGGTTCTCATATATATCCAGCTAGCAAAAAGGCACACCGGGATGGCCCATCTGTCATAGATGTCGGAACCAACACAGAATCAAGGACAAGCGCCTTACGCGTCTAGCAACATACACGACAGAAGGTCGGTATAGCCATATGCCTGTTTGTCAGTAAATAAGACTTTTTTTGGAATGATAGGTATGTTAGACGTGTACCGCTTACCTTGACGGCAATAAAGTGTCCTTGTGCATCACCAAATGCTAAGAGAAAGTCTGGAACGAAAGGGCTGAGGAAAAAAAATAAGTGCCATAGTTGTGTGACCTACACTTCCATCCATCTCGCATTATGAGTTTTTTCCAGCCAGCGAATCCGTCTGCGACAAGTAGATGAATGAGCGAACCATATCTTGGAGGCCAATACTCACATCTATAGATAGTATAGGGTGTATATACAATAAAGACGGAGAAATAGCTATTGTAGCAAGAGAATATGATGGTGCGCACGCTCTGAGATAATGCGTGACTTACCCGAAGACCAACTGAGTACTTGACATGGTCCATTTACGCTTAGCCAACTCGGACGTCGTGACGGACCAACATGTGACGGAAAGACTCAATAGTTGCCCTCCGAGGAGAGCATAGGTGAAAGACGGCGTCCAAAGACTCAGGAAACGCGCGTACAGACTTTTGACAAACGAAGTCGGAGTGTCAAACACGATCGAAGGGCGATTTTCCTTAGCTGAGAGGCACAAATCATCGGGTGTCGGAGGACCACCAGCTTCGTCGGGTTCCTTTCCTCCGAAAGTCGACTCTGCGGGTGTAGAGAGGAGTTGGTATTCGTCATGTAGGGGATCCGGTCGACGAGGTTGCTCCTGCGAACCAGACCATTTCTTCCAAGCCGATACTTTAACAAATAATTGATCGAGAACGTGGGCGTGAGTCGCATCGCAAGATGAGTATGCGGCGTAACTTACACGTTCTTTGGACGATGTCCTCCATAAAAACGGACTCGCTGAAGAGCACAAGGCTGCTGGATGCAACTAAGACGAATCCGGGACACTTAACGAGCAAGCTGCCCTAGGGGTTTTTAATTCCTATGATGGGCACAGTCCCGAACTGCGATACTCGGCAGTGGTGCCAGGTCGATGGGAGTCGCCTGGTGGGATAAATTTGGACTGAAACTAAGTGGGAAATCAGTTCACACAGCATGACACTAATAGATACTACGGACTCGTTGAAATGTTTGTGTTCGAGGTCTAGGTTTTGAAAGAAGCCAAAGGTCTGCCTCGCACTTGAGCCCAACTTCAAGTTCTGGCACGAGTTCTCTGGAGAAGGTCAAGTGGGAACCACGAAAAGCCCGCTCTAATACTATTGTACGTGACTCCCAGGCTAAGGGTGGGGTCACATAGTCAATCGGTCTTTGCCGTTCTTTTCCTCAAACGCTTAGCAGTCGCCGTCGGAAGACACCGGCAGAAGTCATACATGAAGAAGTTGGATAGATAAGTACAACTCTGATCACGTTGGCTCTGACGTGAACCCAGGTTCATTACTCACTCGAATTTGTGCTCATATAATCAATTCGAAATGGTTATGATGGCATCCAGATGGAAGCCATCCTCGAGTCTCGAGATGAGTCTCGAGCTGAGTATTGCAAGAATTTCAGCATCGCGGATGCACTAAAGGAAATAACTCAACCGCAACAATCATAACGAGCTGAGAGCTCAAGGGGATTGATGAACAGATTATGAGAGCAACTCAAGGTTTTGCGACAAAGCCTGTTCCGAGTGAAACAAGAAATCATTCGACAGAGTGAGACAATGTCGAACGCACGGACCACTGGGAACACGACGGTGGAAACAGGAAGGCAACCAGATTATACATCTCCGGGAAGCTGGTGAGTCCATATTGATCACACGCCTGTCAGATTCACTCACGATGGTTACGCAAGTCGATGCCGTCATGTTGACTGGTGGAACATCCAACTTGAAGGCTCAAGCAAATGAGATTTATAAACGATTAACTGCAATGGCATCTGCGCGAGGAGGGGCTCAGCAAAGGGAGATCAAGTTATGCTACGTCACCGTGCGTTTTCGTCTTCGGCTGGATAAACGCCAATCACTTCAACGATCCTGCAGCCGGAGAAAATTGCGAAGAGTAAAGGCTTTATGTCACTGTTGCGCAAACTCGTAAAAATCCACCTTCACCGAGCCTGATGCTCGCTGTTTATAGATGCGTCGTGTATTTACAGAGGACGTTGATGGATTCGATGGTCAACATCGCATTGTTATATAAGTCGTTTGAATATCAATGTCCAAGCCAATGTCTGAGCGACAAATTTTTCTATGAACTCGGCACTGAAACCCTGCGTCAACACCCTTGGACCGCACTAAGCTACTAACAACATACCTGGCGGATAATCCAATTCATCATCTCTCAGGTACCACGCGCCTACATAGACAAGGTTACAGAACGTTGAACACACGGCCATCGCGAACGAGCCGGAAAGAAAAAAATACGTACGATCGCCCGTCATGTACTTTTCGTTGTATGTCGAACCGTCGCCGAGCCAATGAAACCGACTGCGAACGTTGTCCAGATACTCGTAATTATAATCCTCCCAGCGGGGATGCTCGAGAGCACGTGCTGCATGCAAACACGAGCCGGGCCATAGCCCGACAACGCGACCGTCTTCCTTGCCCATCTTGTACCACGATCGGCACTTGGATCCAAACACTGACTAATGTGCATCGACAACAGGGTTGGTCTACTGTCATTGTATTCCGAACAATAATCACTTACCCCAGGGAAATATGCCTATATGCCACCAATCAGCGCCCGCCAAAACAGTAGAAATAAGAAGACGTTACCTCCAGGTACCGATCAAAGTCTTCTACAGCCTCTCGCTTGACTTCGATACTTTTCAATCGTTCGCGCTGCATCTTGAGCAGGACAGCGGCGGCATACTCGACCTCGCGCTCGACTATGATTAGTAGATTACCGGAGCCAACAAAAGAGTTGGGGCCGAGTGAGTTGAACCAGTTGGGGAACCCGTCGGTACATATCGAGAGATATGTCACGGGGTGAGGGTCGTATCGTTGTTGCAATGTCATGCCAGAGCGACCGATGACAGGAAAGGGATACAGGTAATTCGCGTCGTAACCTTGGTGAGATCAGCGCTAGCAATCTACCTGCGTCGTAAACGTTAAAGGCGTACCAGTGGCACAAATAAGAACGTCGAGCTCGTAGTGTTGCCCATCTGTCGTTTCAACGCCAGTAGGCGTAATGCGTCGAATGTCCTTTGGGACGAAATCGACCTACAGTGACATTGCTTTCGACAACCATCTGTCGGTATTGCTCAAAGCACGTACGTTGTCTTCACATAGGGCTTCCAGATATCCAGGGCCAGGTGTGAGTCTGCGACATGCTACAGGAAAACTGGGTACAACTCAGGTCATAGATTGAGTCAAACACAAATATAACGAGGGTAAGACACTCACTGTGATCAGCTATCCAAGGTTTCTTGGCTAGTCGTCGCTTCATGTAAGCCGTGAATGTATTGCGATCGCACAACTCTCGCTCAGCGTTCCGTAAGGTGTAGTTATGCCCAGACTAGTGGAGTTCAGCCTAACGTGAAGAAACTCAAAGTGGGCGGACGAATACTCGCATTGAGTTCATTGTGTAAGCTGTGACAGAATTTCTTGTAAAACGTTGGGTTACGTAACTTGGTCTTATCTTGCTCATCGAATGTATCTTTTATGATGTGAGTGCAGGGGTTGAAAACAGGTTCATCGGGGCGTACAGTTGGCAATATCAGTATCGCGTTCCAGCATACTGGCAATTTTATCCGCGTAAAACGGAGGTACGAGCCAGGTTTTCCCTCGAACAAAATTGTACAATCTTCCGACATACGGCTGGAGTGCTGGAATAATCTGTATGGCCGTCGAGCCCTGGACGAAATCAGTTGCTAACCAGAGCCCAAGAGATGAGGTGGATCAAACATACCACGCCAATCACGCCCACCGCTTTATCTTTCCAATCCTTGACGCCCTCCCTCCAATCGTCCGTATCCCAGTCAGCCGAGTGCATCAATTTACCCTTAAAGTCTTTCAGTCCTTCAATAGCCGGCCACGACCAGCGGCTCAGGCCACCTGCGCCACAGAAAACAAAATCGGTTGTGTCCTCGAACTCATCGTACGAGGGGTTCTCATCCGAATGTCCGGGACCTGGCCGACGAATCCGTAAATGCCACTTTCCCTCTGCTTCGTCGTATCGTGCATGAGTGAGTTCGTGTTGCAATTTGAGGTAGGGAGCGAGTCTATATTTTTCGACTACCCGTTCCATATATGCGCGAATCTCTGGGCCGGATGAATAAAATGACGACCACTCGGGCTAGGGCGCGTCAATGTGGGTGCATACGAGAGCTCACGATTTACTTACGTTCACCTCGAAGGTATATTGGTACTAAAAATCTACCGTCAAAATCAAGGGTCGTGGCAAAAAGAACGAGATAGCGTACTGTATGTGAAGGTATATCACAGGAGAGACCCTAGGTGAAGAAGAGGAGATGAGCTCGAACCCCACTGACTGAGTCAGAGATAGAATTACGAACAGGGTACCTATTGGAGTACCACGTTCCTCCAACACCAGCGTCTTTCTCATAAATGGTCAGGTCGATATTTTTTATCCTCTGGGAAAACCTGGCGTGATTGCGATTAGCGTTAAGAGGAACTGGAGGTCTGAAACATACCTGATACCCGCCGCAATACCGCTGAAGCCGGCACCAATAACAACCACTTTCATGGGCCGACTCTCATCGATTGCGAATTGTCCTAGAGGATGTTCGATGTATTGTGTGCTTGAAGAGTTACGCATGTCAAATCAATCTGATTTGGGGTTGCTGTATAGAATGCACCGTTTCCCGTGGGCGGTGTGGAAAACGTCAGTGCGTACGGACAAAGTCAGGCGAAGAGCAGCGAGAGGGGATGTTGTCGGGTTAAGTATCTGTCGCTCAGCGCGGGAAGGTCAAATTTAAGTGAACTCGTTTACCACGAGACTCGGCTCGAGAAGACTACATCTATACCTCAGCTGACGCCTGGTGAGAACGCGTGAAGCAATTTTGGAAATACGCCACCCCATCCAATGCTTATATCCGGGGAGTCGGGGACGCGTCGATGAGCTTCAGTGGTGAGGGGAGCCTTGGGCCTAAAATATATGCGCATTTCCACCAACCGTTGAACGAAAAACTCCCAGAGCATGGGGGCCGAGACAAAAAATGTTCTAGGGTGGCATCTGGGCCACGGCTGTCTTCTACATGGTGTCGTAGGAGCGCCCGGGAATCCTTTCATTGTCGAATCTCGATGTGTCGGTGAGGATACAGACCACAGATGGAAATAATAACCAGGGATCGGTGGCGGTGTCCATGAATATCTGTTTGTACTTCAACTTGAACTTATCTGTTCACACTAGTACTGCTCTATTCTTTTGCTTTTGTCAGAGCCCTACATCAATGTTCGTGCCACCGCACTCAAACAGTTCCTCAGCGCTCAGCAGTTAGACACCTGGCCGATGTCACAACGCACTGCGCAGGTACAGCGGTCGCTCGCTCACATTCTTCAACTTCCCGAAATTTCCTACTTGTAACGGGATGCTATACATGCATGCGTATGTCTTTCAGGATCCAATAGATACACGAAATACTTCTTTAGTTGCGAGCAAACTTGACCCTCCACGCACCTTCTATGCGCTCCTGAACAGCAAAAAAAAGTCAGCGTCCATAATCCCTACCAACGAAGATGCATCTTCACCAGATCGACCACCTTCTTTACGCTCTCCCTCTCCCACAGCGCTCTTTCATACCTTCTCAGCCTTTCAAACTTCTCCCCTTCCAGCGCCTCCTTCGCTTTTACCTCGCTACCCGGCTCGAATCTCCCAAGACCCGTCTTGCAGGCAAGTCGGCAGAGCGCAAGCAGAGGCACGATCACGCAGTCCGCGTTCGTAAAGTCTTTCCCGAGGGCGTACTCACCCCCTTCAACCGCGTCCGGATCAGGAAGTAACGCTTGGAGCTTCTCCAGTCCCTGGATCATCTTGTCGAACGCCTCTGTGCCACCACCGCGGGCAACTTCTAAAAGAAGCTTCTCCGCGTCACGGGTCACAATGTCGGTGAACAACCGCACACGGGCACGCGCAGTCGGGTTGGATGCGGGTGGGAGGAGGCCGGAGTTGGGGAAGAGATCAGCTAGGAACTCGAGGATGACGATAGATTCCGCGAGCTTGAAAGAAAGTGGGGATGGTTCTTCGGGTGGTACATTGGGTCCTCCGTAGGTGATGGCAGGAACCTAACCCCCGGGAACGGTCGCATTAGCAGTGCGCGAGGAGATGGGCACGACGGGTCATCGTCACTCGCCTTTCCAGTATGGGGATTCACTTGTGCAAACCACGCAGGTTTGTTGTAGATTTCAAAGCCACATGGAGTGTAGGACGCTCCTGCTTCTAGCAATGCTATTTCGACCTGTAAACCACGGATTTGGATATGTATAGCATGAAGAATTGACAAGTATACCCTATAACACCAAGGTGACAACTTGTACGGCAATCTATCAACAACCCTGCTTTGGGAGACGATTCATCACATTACCTTGAGAGAATCATGGTAGTACGTGATTTGCTCGGGCATGTTGATTGTAATTTGAACGCTGGTTGCCAAGAGGGATATCTAGTTATCGACAAGGGGCCAAGAAACGACTCGAGCCAACACTGAGGGTCTGTTATAACGACAAGCTCGAATTGAAAATATGACTCACCCATGGGCACACACACGAGTGTCAACGGCAACCTAGCTAGTAACCTTCCGACCTACTGTAGTACATAATTTGAAATTTGTATGTATCAGACACGAATGAGACCGTGACAATGGAAGTCCGGATGAATCCGAGAAATCTTCGGCAGCTGGGAGTGAGGCACCCTGGCAACTTGTTGCGTATTCTGAACACATTTGGCAGGCACTGCGACCGCTGAGCGCTGAGCGGCGACTTGGAACACTTTCCTGGGGCCACCCCTAGATGCTTATACCATTCGTGGTCTTTGATGACGCTTCCTTAGATATGAAGTTTCGTTCGAACGCGATCAGCTTGGAATTGACGGTCTGGACACGTTCGATCGCCTTCAGCAATCATCTTCGTGGAAATCTGGGCAGCGATCAATTACAGACTTGCGCGCCTCAAATCAAAGTCCAAACGAACAAAAAGTCGATGCATAATCCCCTGTCTTTGGGCACTCGGTGCTCCTTCCGGACATATTTAAATTTCACGAGCTTGCATATCCATATTTTTTGTCTGAGCGCTCGTTGCTTCGCAAGAGAAGGGCGGGGACTGTGCATCGGACGCGTCAGGGAACGAGGGTGATGAGTGCCTCTTCTTGTATTTCCCTGAGAGACAGGTCTAGAGTACTTCGAGGTTGTGTGGGTCGATTTGGAGCGCATGTGGGAGAGGAGAGCGTCGTACGTGCTTGAGGCAGCAGGGTCGATGCTACCAACAAAAGTCAATGTTTCAACGTCGGATGGAGTGGGTTGGAGAAAGCAGACGTACCATATATTGTGGACCCAACCATACCACCATGAATACACGGGCATACGTGGCAGTACCTCGTGTCCTGCGAACCCACATAACCAAATATAAAAGACATTGACCCGAAAGAAACACTCCGGATCACCGAACTGAACACGCTCGTCGTGCTTTAGCCATGACTCCGGGTGATGGGGAATGTCTGGTGTTGGGAAGTGGTTGGGTGTTTGACGGCCGTGTACGGGGACAAGGTTGTTGACATAACATTCAACCAAGACGGGTTGTCGTTGTCGAAGCGAATAAAGTTTCGATGGTGGGGTTATAGACTTCCATCCGAACTAACTATCAGTAGGCGCTGGACCGAGTCGTGAAGGACGATGACGCGAACTTGTCAACGTAATGATCGAGCCGCTACACGAGAACCTTGAATTCTTGGCCTGATTTAGCGAAGGTTGTGCGCCTTACTTATATCCGTCTCTTCACCACTGATTCTCTCATGCCAGGACCGGGAAACAAACGAAAGTTTAAAGGGAACAAGAATCCCAAGTCGGACGCCAACGCCGCTCCTCTCTCGCCAAGCGAAGGTGACGGCGGCGCCGTCATCCAATGCCTCACGCTCGAAGAAGACGAGATCACGCTGTGCGGTCGGCCTGCAACCGAGGGCTACCCCCGCCCAGAACGCTGCAAGGCCCATCACGGGCAGTACCGCATTCTGTACAAGAAATACAAGGACGCGTCCAAGGTCGTTGACGATATCAAGCGTGGCGGCAATCTGCCAACCAAGGAACAGGTCGAGCGGTACGCGGATTGGCACATCGCACTAGAGAAGTCGCGGTGGGTGCGCAAGTACCTCGAGGCGATCCGTGTGGAGAAGACAGGTCGCGAGATTCATCAGAGTCGGTTTTTCTTAAAAGGCGAGTATCACCAGTACTTTTTTATATATGAATCTTGACGTCAGTCGGTGGTCCAGTGGACGACGGTCACAAATTTCGCTTAAAGCTCCTCAAGAAAGAGATGATGAGAGCGGTTGATGTCATGGATGCACTTCAGGGGAAAGCCTATAGGCTTTACAGTTCCCTGAACGCTATCGAGCATGAACCGTTGTCAACAATCGAAGCTAATTTGGAAAAACAATCAAAGCGGACCACAGAGAAAGTACTGGAGTCTATCGACAATCCAAATGACGTCCGTGACTCGACAATGCGACTTCCGAAGAAAATTCTTTCGGTGCAGACCGACCCAGGAGACGGAGATGAAGACTTGATTCAGATATCGCTACGAAAGTGAGCATTGCTCACCCATGCGACGCTTCACTATCCAGCGGAAATCTGATGTAAACCCGTTTATTTCGCCTAGGCAAAAGGAAGGAATTATCCTAGCTTTTAAACCCTTCGTTGAGCTGGAATCGTTCATCGAGATGATCGCAGAGGATACCAATTGTCGACCAAAGACAGAATATGACAAGACCATGTTGGAGAAGCAGTTTTTCATCTACCAACAGTTTGTTCGGCGCGTCATTTTCCACGAACCGAGCCTCTTTATGAAGGCAATGGAGAAAGTGTCCTTCAAAGACCTTATCCTTAGTGATGACTATTCCATCGAAGATATGTTCAGATTTATGGAGCTCTTCTTGAGGCCTCTGGAGTTTCCTTTGAAGTGGTTCAAAGATGCAGCTTTGGATGCGCTTGCTATGTCACGCCACGGTACTGCTGCGAATGTCGGTAGTTTGGGTGAGTGACAGCCTGCTCATTTTCTTGGCATATAGATTACCTCTCTACAGAGAACCGGATCCCACTACTTGGAGGTTGGGTTTTTAGTCGCTCACATACGGCTAGTATGCCCAACGAAGCTTGGTGGGTGTGTGTCCATTATCGATCCAGTCACCATACTCGACGCTTCTAACTCGTGTTGATCCATAGTTTATCCTCAAACTACTTCAGCCGCCAGCAAATGTGGAAAATCGCTTCGTTCGTCTGTGCAACAGTTTCGATGACCTTATAGGATTTCTTTCTTTCGCTGCCCTTGGCTTCGTGCCAAGCCCAGGTTTCTGCCAAGATCGGCCCCACTTCGATCCCAATAATCCCAGCTTATCGCGGAACCACCTCTCTCTTTGTGGGGTCATCGTTGCAGATATGGTATCGACGGACAGACCAGCACACATGTGCGGTCCGATGCCAACGACGCGCAGAGCGACCAGGCGGGATTGTACCGTCTGGGCCATGATCGAGACGCGGGCCTATATGTTTGGCGCGGTGCGCAACGATCCGGGAGATCCGTTCGTCGATGCGTTCTTGCGTGAGCTCCGTGCGCGGCCGGATCTCTTTCAAGTCGTCCTCCGCTCCGAGACTGCGCCGGGAAGACAGGTCGAGGCGTTCGGCTCCGGACCTGCCAACGACGAAGCGCTTCCCGCGATGTGCGCGTGTCAGTTCGAGGCTCCATCGCGAGGGCAGCCACTTGTGCCGCCCTCGTATCCAAGCAGTCAGTGGATGGTTTTCCGGTCCGCAGTGGATGTACTGTACGGCACAGGAAAGGAGATACAAGGGTACCTGACGTTGCTGTCGCACACCCCTCAGGGGTGGTTCTTCCGGTACAAGACGTTCCCGGTGACATACTTTGTAATCTTGGACACGGTGCCGAACCGGGACGATTCGGTGTTGGTACGCAACGTCGCATGGGCTGCGCTGCGCGCGAGGGGTTGTGTGGAGGGGGAGTATACGTTGCGCAAGTACGCGGTGGCGACGGACGACCTGTTCGAGCAGTGTGCGCGGGAGCGGTTGGGGTGGATGCCGGACGGCTCGTGGTCGGCAACCAAAATGGCTGATCAGCTGGATTTGCGCGGTATGTGAACACTCGTCCCAGTGGCAGGACTCTGGTAACCCTTCGTATCTTGTCTCTCTAATGTACATCTTATTTTTCGCTGTCTGGTTTTTGGCGCTCGCATGCAATCGTGACTGCCACTCCTCTTTTTTTGTCTTGGGGCATCAAATCATTGCGTCGGTCTGGCCCGAAGAGGTTATACAACAACAGCCGCCACAATTGAAATATTGACCCTCAGTTATCTCTATCACTAATTTCTTCTGCTGTTTTTTGCAGTTCGTAAATACTTTCCTGATGTGTTACCCGATAACCAGACCCACTTATTCCCTCCAAGCACACTTCATTGTCGACGAGAGACGAAGAAGGCTTGATCAAGCAATGGTTGACCCCGTAACCTCAAACCTTGGTCATTCCCTGCGACGGCGGCGGCGTCTCACAAGACTGAGTCGGTTGTTCCTCTGCAGCCAAGATCTTTCTAGAAGCAATACTGCGTTCGCGTATCCTAGCTCCATAAAGGAACAACACCTAGAAAATTATCGGCCATGACACGAACCGCGTTTACGAGTCAGTGAGTCGGACGCTCTCAATCCTACCAAGAAGTGGGGGGAAGCGACCTGTACTTACGAACGGTGTAGGGGCCAGCACGAGCGAGAGAACTGCAAAAAGCGTGAGGGCCCATTTGAACGTCAACGCAGCGAACATTTGCTGGGTCAACAGCGGGAACACGAAAGCCATCAAGTTTCCTGTGGAAAACATAACGGTATTGGTATTTGCATGATGATGATGTTCATCAAATAGCCAGATAAATGACGTACGAAACAAACTCTGTCCTGCCTGGGCAGATGATGCATACAAGTTGTAACTGGTAGGCCCATCAGTTGAGAGGGATGCGTTTCTGATGCCAACCAGTTTGGGCGAGAGGAACGTACCAGTCGGCGAGGTACAGGAATGCCACTTGGAAGATGACCAATACTCCACTCATGAACACCTTCAACACCTCATGAGGGAGAACGTTCGAGGAAAGGAGTCTCAGCTGACCGTCAATCCGATCATAGGTACAATCCAATGTATTTCTGGCGATGCCGTCCAGGCAAACATAAATATGCTAATCGGAAGACACAGTGCAGCGACGCAAGTCATGTACAGCCGGGCCTCCTGGTGCTTCCGAGCAACATGTTTCCTGTTTATAGGACACCCATTGATTCAGGCTGCACTGAGAACACGATCAGAAACACCCACTCGTAGAGTTTATCTTGGTACATATTGGCGAAAAATCCGATAATGGCACCGAAGCTTGTGTCGTATAAGTAGCGGATTACAACGAGTAAAGACTTGGCTCACCTCATTGCTGTATATACATATCCAGTCTGCTGGACATTGAAGCCATACACGGTTTGGAATATAGGAGTCACTGATCTTAACGTACAACGAGTCAACGAACATACGAGCTTCAGGCAGGGCACATACTCGAGTAGACAGAAAACAACCCCCCAAGTGAAACCACACCACACCTACAGTTCATCATCATGTCAGTCAATGAACGGAGAATGTGACGTCGAAAGAGACCCACGCTGATGCATTGAACGATGGGCTCGGTGAGCAAAAAATCTAACATAAAAACGTGGATCAACGATGTAAACGGAAACCAAGCCTATTACAACACACATAATGGGCGAGTGCAGGTTTTCTTGACAAGTCTCCCAAGGCTCTCCTTGTCGATTTCGGCCTTGGCTCTGTAATTGTCATTTCCTGTGAGTTTCCGTTGGGACCGTGCAATATTGATGAGAATGATGGAGGAGCGTGTTTCGGTCATCAACAATAATACGAGGACGATGAAAAGGGAAGAAAACCTGGATAATTGTGTTGTATTATTAGCGAAATGAAAGAAAACGATGTTGCCTTACATGGCGTGTATCCATTGAACCCATCGCCAACCCAGAGAGGAGTTGATCACGCCTCCAATAACTGGTCCAAGTCCAACCGTAAAGAGCGATGTAAAAGCAAAAATTGACATTGGTAAACCTCGCCTGCAGGACATTAGCGCTGAAAAAACTCTGGCTCATTCTTCACTCACTCATGAGGCTTCCAGATATCCGCGATACTACCTCCGATGAGGCCAAACGCCATAGAGCCGAATATTCCTCCAAGGGCACGTCCCGCCAGTATGATGCTCATGTTTGGAGCCCTGTGCATACAATGTCATGAATAATGAAGGCTACTAAGAATAAAACCCTTACAATGCAACCATAACTTGAGTGAGAGCGAACGTGACTGAGGAAAAAAAGTACACTGGTCTCCTTCCGAGTTCCTAGAGGGATATGATATGAACAGTAGATCTAGAGATCTGAAGACGGCGAACCTCGCTAAAGGATGAGCTGACGAGAGGCACGATTCCATACCCCAAAGAGTAAATACCGAGGCCCAATCCTGCCTGTAAGTCCGTACAATGCAGATCGCTTTTCAAGGATGGCACGATGATGGAATATGAGGATGTGTATGCGGCTGATTGATATTGTGAGCGCTGCGGTCATAGGATGTCAAAAGAGGAAAGCTACTGTACCTGTCATTGCGGCGAAGTAACAGACAGTCAGAGTGATTGCCCACTTCTTGAGCTTAGCATAATTCTGAGGATTTCGCTGGTCCTCGTCTTCAAACTCGATCTGACAACGGTGAGTCGCATACTAGCATAAGGGTGATCAGAATGTCTACATAGATAATCTTTTCTTCATAACCGGTCATAGTAGGGGTGGTAGATGCTTCTGAGAGGGTATCCATCGCACTTTTGTAAGACATGATATCAGTAAATGGAGGATGTCAGGTGAAGCGTGCGGTGAATTATACGGATCCCCGTGTATAAGTAGGCCATGGAGACGATCCCGATGATCTGACGGATCAACAAACCAAAGAAAGGGTTTCAAGAAAAGTAGGTGCGCCAGCGTACGATGGACGTGAGACACACTGCCCTAAAATGCCGGAACATGTCGGCACTGAGAATGTGCGATGCTTCTTGGTAGAAACCAATCAGAAATAGATTCACAAAGTTTTAGGATAGAGTGTATTATGTGCGATGGATGCAAGACTTGGGAGCTGGGGAATCTAAACCTAGTCAAGAGACCAAACGGAATTTTTAGTCCTGCCTTCGTGCTGATAAGTCTTAGGTTTGATCACCAGCCTGGTGTGTCACATGTCTCCTGGTCAGTGAGCACAGGTGCCATATGGTACAAGTTAAGAGGGATTTGCAATTGAGCTTGAAAAGTCGGCGTAACATTGTGAGCAGTTCTGTGTCAGACGTCGGAATGAATCTTGATCATTCTATGGGCGATAAGGTCCTCTGAGAATCTGCATGTAGAGATTAGTACGCGTTAAAAATTGCCTTTGAGAATCGGAGCCGTTCTAGTAGGAAGTGCTAGTGCTTAAGACTTGCTTCCCGTGTTTTCCCGAATTTCCTGTAACGGAAGAGGAACGAAAAGGAAACTTACCAGGGGGCAGCTAGTCTCTCCGCGATATTACGGCATGGTAATCAGCATTGCAACAAACTTTTACACATTCAGCTCGCAGCTCGAGACCACGCCAACTTCTGGCAATTGGCTAATGGCGTTCCTTGACCTTCACTGAGGGGGTGTCCCAACCAGTGCCTCTGAAAGCGGAGCCAAAGTGTATTCCTTCCGAGTCTGAGAACTGAATTGACGGGCCCAATATTATAGTCTAAGATGAAGCGGCAGGCGAACAGTGGCTGCCATGTTCACGCCACACCACGTTGACACAATCCTCCCGGTTCAAAGTTGAACAGTGACGTACTCCCGGTCGGTCGTTGTCTACTAGAACATCATGTACGAAGTGATATGTATCACCGACAGAGTTATTTGTCTTATCCTCAACCGTATCACCGTCTTCGTTAACGTTTGGTCTGTCCCTGGCAATGAGGGACCGACAAAATGGAATGGAACTCATGAAACTTCTTTGAAGAACAACTTTGAGCCTGAGGGTTCTTCAGACTGTTACTTAATTCCCCAGTGACCTTACTTCGAATGTTAGGTAGAGTATATAAGGAAAATGCCCACTCACTAGTACTAGCACTCTCAACCCGGTGATATGGCTTGAGAGATCTTCTCTTCCTATAAATCTATGCAACCTCAGGCTGTTGTGACTGTCAGATCTCTGTTCCAGAATCCATTGCATAATCAATCTAAAGCTGTTGCTGTGGATGACATCATGTTGTAATGCTCACCTAAGATCTTTTGAAGAGTTTCAGGACAATTCGACTGGCTCCGTTGGTTGAACATAATATGGAACATGTCTTGATCGTTCATCATTCGGATGAAGATAGTTGACCCTTTGATTACCCTTTGTTTATGATCTAGACATGTAATCTCGACAAGGGCAGACGAAATAGAAATGTCGGTGGCAATAGCAGTGTCACGGTTGTGTAAGTGGTCAGTGAAACAAGGGATCCGGAAGACATTCCATTCTCAATGTGTAGTCATGCTGATTCAGATCGCTGCGGTCCGCCATTGAGTGTTCAGGTAAGTGCCGAGCATCTTGGCCCGCAACTGCGACCACGGAGTTACCTTGCTTGACAAGGTTTCTGTCACCCCATAAATCGTGGGAAAGCTCGGTGCCTATCACCCCGGTATCTGCCGTGACATGCGGATGCGATGCGGCTCCGAGTGCTCAGCGCTCAGCGCTAGGTCCTGAAATTGTTAGCACCTTGATGCGGCTGTTTCAGCACTGATCGGCCCGACCTACTCTAGAATCACACGCTGCGAATTATTTGCAATTGCCCTCGGATCGGCTACCGCACTTTGGCCGCGAGTCTGCAGCATTGAACATTCTGGTTCAACGAGGACTGAAGTACTGACCCTTGTCCCATGGCCTACCATGATCGTGGGTAAAGTCCATCATCCCGGCAAACTTGAAGTTCTGCGTTCGCCTGATAAACTTACAACAACCATCATTGAACCATGACATCATTCTGATTCATCGGCAGGGAGTTCATTGATGGAGCAACACGAACTGGCAATCCTTGACCGAAATGATCTATGGAACGAGTCCAAGAATTAGGAAGACATGGTGGCAGATTCGTGGTCATCGCTCCTAAGCTGTTGTACTACCTAATCCTGGAATCGCAAAAATTGAGTAGCACAGTGATGAAACAATTCTGGTTCCAACTCGGAGCTTGTGATGAACAACTGAGAGAGAATGGTCGGTCAAACATTTGAATCCCTCAGCCACACAGGCTCACTTTCATTTGTCGCAGTCGAAAGTCTGAATGAGGTGGATTTTGTATCGGCGCAAAAGTCTTTCGACCTGTTTCGGGGATTGGATCCCGATAGCATCGACTTCCAACCTGTGTTAGGCATGGCAGCGCAATACTTTACTCATCTTGGCGTCGCATGTAAGTAAAAATTCCTAATTGTACTGTAAGTGCTTTTCATGTTGGGAATTGACAATGATCAATTTGGCAGTTATGAATCCGAGAAGGCCAAAATCTGGGAAAGATACTGATTTTTCCGTCAGTGAGATCATCGCCCAGGAGACGGATAACCTTCTTCGGATGGTCCATGAAAGAGGTGATTATGGAATATGAAAACAAGAGGCCTTGAAGTTGTTGGTATGCATACATTCGTCCCGGAGTCAAACATCTCATCGCGCCGAGCAGGCATTTAAACGTGATGGGAATATCTGCCCGTTGACACAGTTCCAATTTGCGTCTTCGAGTTCTGATGCTTTTGTAGTTTCTGCAGAATTGGCACACATCATTCCAAACTCTGTACACGGAGATGTACACGGAAAAGTTTGCATTGAACTATCGAAATTACTGTTTGTTTCCTGACAACTTGCATTTAGCAAACTTGAAGCAGCACTCCGGATTGTATATCCATGTTTTCCGGCTCCTCCGCAACAGATGTCATCGCAACCAATCTGAATGAGGTCGGTAATGTGATGAATATGCAGTACAATGTCCATAAATTTTATAATGACCTGAGATGGGGAATTGAGGCAAACGAAGAGGGTGGTGAGGTGCGATTTTATTAATACTTCATCATCTTTGCTAATCCATTGGTTAGGTCAAATAGTTCTTTCGAACGGTTCCCACTCGTCCCTGTACGGACCGCCTAGGGATCATCGCTTTAAGGGAGGGCGATGAAATTCAGTTCGGACAAGGACCCGATGGCAAGCGGCTCGACAAACCCATCCCGAGACTTTGCCAAGACTTTGCAATCTTCAACTGGCTGTCGCTCTGGTTATGAGGATGAGTGATGCTGCGGACATAATCATGGCTGGAAGGACCAAGCAGACGACAATGGACTTCAATTTCATCTCTCCATTTCCCCCACAGAGTTCTGCGATATGTTAGATGCTAAGCTATTTCTCTCCGGCAGAGCTGTGATCGCATAGTTCACTCTCAGAGACTCGGTGGTTGTTTATACGCTTACTTAGTTGTTCGTACTTGGAGAGTGGCGCACTAGTACTGTTGTGGCAGAAACCATGTTTACCGAGACAAGACGAGTCAATTTGCATTGAGCACCAAAGAGGCGGTAGTAGCCACTGGGTTAAACGTTCAGCGCTCAGCATGACCCGCCATAGCGAGTCGCCCATCTGAGGCGTCTCATTTCTTGTTTTCTGCTGCTGTCCGAGTCACATTGCACAAGCAAGGTTTCTGCCGACGCAGGCGGCGGTTCCCGAGTGGCTTGTCCGACGAACATCGTTATAAATTAAGGCGTATATGAGCACTAAATCATCATGATTACTATGGATCGTACCGCTTGAAAACTATGCTTCCTACATTTACTATGATCAACGTTCGACTGTCGCGAAGCAAGACCTACGAAGCGCTTGCTTCGTGACCCGCCAACACTCAAGTCGTAGGGAGGTAATGGGTTACCAGTTCTGTTCTGCCACGATCCTATGCACAGACATGTACAAGCGAGACGCTAATGATGGCACATCATTACGATACACCACAGGCAGCCACTCACGTTCTATATCCATCCTCTCTTGAACATCCAGAATTTACCGACCTCGCGGAGTCGAATGCAACGATCCAGGTTAGACTGTGAACACGCCTCAAAAAACAGCATGATCATTCACATAGGGGATCAATCAGTGACCGGCGAGATGCGCGGTTACTTATCTTTGTACGGCGGTCTGCTGGAGCGCCGTACCTCTTTCCTCGCCGTTGTACAATTACCCCACTCCGTGATTATCAGAGTCGGTATCATGCAAATTCGGGCTTCGAACTAGGCCTCCGGCCGTTCCGTGGTTGAACGAGCTCTGATCTGGTAAATCTAGATAGATCGAACTGCTCGAAGAAAAGATGATAATAGTCATGAAAATGTACCATAGATGGTGTCATAAATCCGTCATCCAAATACTATCCTTTGAACTATAGAGCCAATGAGTGTGAGAGAAAACCAGCACACGATGGCCAAACAAAAAGATCAATCACCGTCACATAATACTCTATCCTTGATGTGCCAAAAACGGTCTCGGATCCAGCTTGGGTCTCCGTGGGCCTCCCAGGCCCGCGCTGGGGAAATCAGCCTGTCCCCCATCGCGCATATACCGCTCCTGAGAAATGGGGAACGCAGCGACCGCAGGACTCTCCACGACGCTCTCTACCGGCGTGTACGGCACTGTCGACGTCGACTGCGATGTCGCCGACGAGACTGCCGACGTTCGTTTCGACGCACGATGCGACGACTTCTTCGTCTTGTTGTTCATCATCTGCGCCGGGAGGTGCATCTCCGTGTGTGGGTATGGAATAGATTGGTGGGTGACATGCACGTGAGTATGGATGTGAGATGCGTCCCCAGCAGAAAACGACGCAGAGGTGCGCGAACGCGAATCCGAACCCGATGCACTCAGCGCCGCAGACAGTTTTTTCTTCCGCGCATACAGCTCCCCGTCCAAGTCAGCATCGTCCGCGTCGCCGTCCCCACCGAGCCTCTCCGGGTGCGGACGGGGCGAGACGACTTCGACTCCCTGGTGATACGCATTGTACGACCCTGGCCCCACTCCGTTTCCACTCCCATACCCACTCCCGCTCCCCTGGAACCCCTCGAACGCATCGTCCGGGAGCGAGCTCGCTGTACCGCTGAGCGACCTGAGCGCCTCTGCCCTAGCGCGTGCCTTTCGCTCTTCTCTGCGTGCCTTCCGCTCCGCCTTCCGCCGTGCCTCGTCCTCCGCCTCCAGCTGCCTCTGCTCCCGCTCCCTCTCCCGTTGCACAGCCAGCGCCGCATAGTGGTCCGGCGACGTCAGCCGCTCGATGGTGCTCGCATCCAGCGGTGCTGCGTCCGAGTCGAGCGTGGACGACGAGGTGGTGATAGATGCCCTCGTCCTTTCTCTCCCGCCATCGGCCTCCTCGTCGTCGTCGTCAGAAAGATATATCGGTGGACGACCGAAAAGGGTGTACCCAAAGAGAATGATCGAGAACTTGGACCGTCGGCGACGCCTCGCTCTGCGATGCGTTGAGGAGCCCGGGTTGGAGTGTAGCGAAAGGACGTCAGAGGAGTCTGGGTCACGGAGGAGATGTTCCAAGTCGCTAGAAGACGCCGGGGGTCTGGTACTGGAGGGACTCGAGATAGAGTGGGATACGTTTGCGACACTCGAGGACTGATTCGACGAAGTAAATGGGGCGAAACATGGGAGACATGAGGCGAACGCTGCGCGGACATTATCGGCGTAAGAAAAGTTGTCCATTGCGATCCTTGAGGCTCTATTAGTTCCTTTTTAACTCTTTTAAAAAGAATTATAGGTCGTTAAACAGGCGTAGAATGTGTCTGAACCCGTAAAGGGGGTAGTGGTTTGTGAAGGGATATAGCAGTGTGCCTGTGCCACACAGTCTGAGGAAACGCGGCGGCACCAACTGACGCCAGTGGCAGTGCACGGGGACTGGCAGCAATTTCACGAGGGACTCAGGGAGAGTTTTAGAATTTGTGAGGATCGGGAGAGCTTGCTCTAATTCAGAATCTACAAGGTCACAAAGGCTTTGCAAACATGACATCCCGTCGTGGTAGCTGCCCTTGGATGTCATCTTTTCCGGGCTGTGCTCACGCCGTTTCCTCCGAGGGAACCGTCTTTTACTCTCAGGGGTTTCAGCATTAACTGGCACTCATCACATGAGATGAACCACCCTCGGCCGGCATAAACATACTTACCCCACAAAACAGCGCATGCGCTCGCCAGACAAGCTGAGTCGTAAAAGCACACTGCAGATCTGGGAGCACACGCACTTTCGCAGTGGTAGGTGCGCCGCCGTTCGATTCACCCACTAAGCCACGACGCCTTGAATCGCGCCTAAGAGAAACTCAAAGTACAAACGTCAGGACAACAAAGCATCGGAGAGGGTCACCGAAGTGTCTCAAATCTAGCCGAAATCACAAACATGATGCCGATTCTCACCCTGCACTGTTCGTGCGAGATGGTGAACCATAGACGAGTGGCAGTCGACAGTCGTTTCCTGTCGATACAGCACGCACCGATTCCAGAGAATAGCCGATACAACGCGTGGAGCATGACCACGCTCGCGAAAGAAACGGGCCAGTCATCTCCATGATGAAGACGATCCACATACGGTTGTCGTCGGGGTCGTCAGGTCGATGACGCCGGAAGTGAACTGAGAGACCAAACCACCCACGTTAGTGATGCCAATCGCCAGCTGGGTGATTCACCGTCCTGGTTCGTCAGTCCGATGGATTTGTAGTAAGACAACCTAGACATACATACATACACCGTACACCTTCGCCGCGGGCTGGGACCAACGTCTCGAGCTATCGACACTCCCGGCTGGACTGTCACAAATGAGACGCCCTAAAAACCCTGCTGATTCTCTCATCATAGAGTGTCATGCATTACACTGTCGAGGGCCAGCAAGTGATAAGTGGTGGCGCAACGGGACCTGCAGAAAAAACGTACCTACCTCGTTCAACACACGTCGACGGTCGTTCTGGTAATCTCGGTCGCCATCGGGTACGCTTCGTCTACCAATTCCGGGTCACGATGCGAAAATGATATCGAGAAGACGGTGAAGACGATGTCGAACGCTAACGAAAACTTGAACTTGGCAGGGCTTATAGATTAATTGGGCGCCTCTGTGACTGGTCGGTTACATTACATCACGCCTTCCCACCCTCACAAGCTTGAACGGAGCCACTTGAACGAACTCAAGATTACATTGACGGCCTCAGATCTTCAGACGTCGGCTGCACGTCTAGTAGTCATCAACATCATGGCACGGTTCCAGGTCTTGGGGACAGAGATAGCATCGAGCATGAGATCGTGGTCATGAAGAGCTCATCGACCACACAAACTCCATGTGCCTCCACGACCCGGACGTCTGGGAGACTTCCTCCGAACTCTACCTTATCGTCGAGTACGTCGAGGGCGGTGAGCTCTTTGACTACCTCTGCACGCGTGGGTGCCTAGCCGAGCCCGAGGCGCTCACGTGTTTCCAGAAAACATCAAGGCAAGGTCGCCGATTTAGGGATGGCGGCACGTTGCAAAACGCGTGTGGAAGCCCGCATTACGCTGCCTCAGAGTTGGTCATGCGCCGCGCGTAGGATGGGCAGGGGTTGTGCGGGGTGATACCCGACATGGGCATGACCCAATTCCCGCTGGCCGTTTTAGACGCCAGACCTCCGCCGCCGCAGTGCTCTTTTGGTGAGTACAAAACCATGAAAGCGATGGTATAAATGACAGGTACTTGGGCCCGGAGGCCTGTCGTACGTAAGGGAGTAATGAAGTGCGTTTGGAAAATCGAGGGTGGAAGGAAAGGTAAAGGCACAAGGTGTGTTAGAAAGCTCTTAAGCCTACTCCGAGTCTGGCCAACCCCATAATATTTCCACGACTGGCATGAACTCCGACCTAATAAGTACTTGGATGAAACTCATAGATATACAATTTAGTTGAAGCATTCGCGATGATTCAAGCGAGGTCCGCAAGACCGACCTGCAAAGTATTGTAATTGAACACGGTGTATACGGTCTGCAAGAAAACGTTCCCAATGTTCCAAAACCCTAGGCCATATAGTTAGAACGATTCCATCTAGTGCCGAAAAGGGGAATCTATGAAGTAATAAGCACTGAAATCTCACCGACACGCGAGCGCTGAGCAGTAATGACGCCGAAACAATTGGCAGAACCATCAGGAACTGGTACATATCTGAAAACCTCGGGAGGTATTTCAAACGTCCTGCCACCGAAGGTGAAGCCCAGCGATGGGAAAGAGTTGCACGGTACTGCAGGCTGTCAATAAAAACAACGTACCAAACGCAATCGGAACTCACGGTAATAGTAACCAAACCCTGCATGTTCCATGAGGGTACCGCCAAGGCGTCTGTACAACTCTGAAACTCGTTCCCAATCTCCGATGATGTGGTTTGCACCAGTGTCGAAAATAACAGGCACGTTTTCCAAGAGTTTATCACCATTGACACGAACGTCGTCCATAGACACCTGCCAGAAATGCTACATGTTGAATGCCAATGTCAGTAACATCCACTCCCATGTACCATTTCAACTTGAACTTACAGGATTTGTTACGTGTGCATATGCGATGTCACCCTTGTACAGCATACTGTTTGTTCCGCCAATGTACATCTCGGCCCCAGAAGAAGTGAGTTTAAGTGAGAATGTCGGATCGATTAGTTTATTTTGGCTAATAAGCGATGCAAGCAGTGGTTCAGCACCAATTTTGGACATGGAAGGGAAGGCCAGTCCGAGTAAACCGTCCGAATCTCCATTGTTCGATATCCGAGAAGTGTATGATGTTACAGAACCAAAGGTCTGAGGATCTGCCTAGGTTGGCGTCAAAAAATCAATCGTCATGCCGGTAACCAATAAAAAACATACGGTGAATCCAGCAATAGTTACATTATCAGTGTATTGACCACCTTCGATGATCGTTCCATCTCCATATTCGCGCTGAAATGGCTGATCCTGTACTATCTTGGCAGATTTGGATGAATTGGGATCCCATAGGTGGCGACTCGGACCTCCGGTAATTCCACTACAGCCAGTCTGCATCACCCACATATCGCTGTGTTGACTTGAACAAAAACAGCTTTATGGAGAAAAGTGCGGTACCTACGCTGTAGCAGTGTCTATCATGACTGTGATGTAGATGAGGGTAAATATTCATCGGAATGATACTCGGAAAATTTACCCTTCAAGGTCTGGGGAGGAGTGCCAATCGAAATCTCGGAAATCCACATGTCATATTGACCAACTGTCAGAGGGAGGCTAGCGCCACGCCTTTCAAGTCCGGACTCGCTCCATTTCACAGTGAAAGGATGCATTGTCCCCGTGTTCATCTCGTAAATATCTAGGCCCCTAAGGATCTTCCTAGAAAGCGTGAGCACTCGAGATGTAAGTAACGGTCCATTTCACCCACTCCTCGACCAATATACAATGAGAGCTTATTGCGTCGAGATCGATGATTTCGTTGTTATTATGAAAGGGTGTGTGTCTGACGAGTGGTATGGCTATGCCATGCGCCTCCCGGTTGGGTACAGGATTTGCAGTGGCCAGAGCAACCAGTCTGCTGGTAACAGCAAATAGTGTTATCGTGGTGGATCGCATTGTAGAGAAGTGGAAAGGACTGGTGGTGAAACATCCACCCACAGACCTTTATAATAGGAAGCCGATAGTAACAATAATACAATATCCACCGAGGGCCACAACAACGATAGCAACAAATAGAATCATACATTAGGTCAAACTGATGATCGCTGAATCGATACGGTGGCGTCCGAGTGACGGAACTTGGCGAAAGACTGACACACCTTTGAACGGGTTCGATGGTGTGCGGATGGCAGTTGTTAGAACATCATACAATTGTTGGGATTCGACAAAGGAACGGGATGTGTCGTGCCCGTGAAGTTGGAAAGGTTGGTTTACGCACATGGATTGCTTCGTTTTACGCCACCTTCTTGTTCCCCGCTCGGACCATGACACATGTACACCACACATCATTCAATCATCATCAGTTTGATGTATGCATCATTCGATTTGTTCCTATACCCAGTGCCGTGAATATATTCTTACTGTTGGTTTCACCCCCCAGTCCTTTCCACGAGTGCTCTGTAATTTAATTCCTTAGGGTAACCCAGTCCCCGGCAGACTGTTGCTTTCGCCATTGTGAAACCCGTAGAAAACTGGAAGGCGGGTGGTATGGCCCTGCCACTCGCCAGACACTCTTCTCTTCTGATCAACAAAAGCGTTGATCTTGATGCATGTCATAGTATCAGTGAGGGTGTACCGTGACATGGAATGAACCATTTGTAACATCATATCTGCTGAGGCTTTTTTAAAGGGGGAAGATTATTAGTCTTGACAATTACGAGATGAAGACGGGGACGATGCATCCTTTTTCCGTGAAACGGGGCCAGTTCGGACATACCATACCCCGATCATATTTATCGACAACCGCACGTCAGCTCCACGTCGTCCAGCTTCTTCCCACAGGCGTACTTACCAAGTTTCAAAGAGTGAAGGGAACACTACATTCCACTGTTCTCGTCGGTTTTGTAAATCCGTTCGAAAAACCTATGGCGAGGGTTGGCCCCACTGGAATTAGAGGCGGTGGGTTATAGGACAATACTTGAAGCTTGAAATGTCAGTTTCGCTTTCGATGTACACGCTTCGAGCGGGACCGACTTAGCCAGAGCGGCAACAAATGCATATCATACCCAGTGACCACGAACGAACTCGCCCATCTCCGCAGGACTGATGGGACTGAGCACAAATAACCACGCTCTCATATATATTCCACAGTCGCGCGTCCAACGATGAATCATCTGATCGATATTACAAGTGAACATGGCAAAGCAAACACGAACAGAAATAACTGCACCGAGGTTCCATTTTCTGGCTAGCAAGATGACGGTGAACCTGATACTTCGTTCGCTTATAGTATTTTTGCGATGGGCGATCTCCGAGCTCAGTTCTGTGCCTCTCCTCTGTTTGATTCTCGATCCTGCTTGAGGTGGGATGGATCGAGTGGGGAATGCGACGTCTGGCTCAGTGCCTCGAAGATACGCCGGAAAATGATGAACACACTGGAGAGAACTGGAAACCGTGTGCTTGCGTATCTATATGAGTGCTATCAAGCCGTCAGCGTAGAGGGGCGAGGTGGAGGTGAGCGGGAGGACAGCGGAGAAATTAGAATGGGCTAACGCGTAAGCTCGGCAAACGATATCGCGGGACTAACGCGGTCCTAATCTTCAAAGATAGGGGCGACCGACGACGGGCGCAGCAAACGAATCCGACAGCCAGACAGACTTGGCGACAACGACTCGGAGATAATTTTGAATGTCACAGCCACCTTTCTGACTCAGATCCGGCCTCCGCGTCTGCCACTGACTATAACTTGCACGACCACATCCAATTTCTTATTTAAGCTTCAAGCTTCAAGGATGGGCACGTACTACGATGAAGTCGAAATCGAAGACATGATCTTGGACGAAGAAAAAGGTGTTTACCACTATCCTTGCCCCTGTGGTGACCGATTCGAGATATCTCGGAAGCAACTTGCAAACTACGAGGACATCGCAACTTGCCCCAGCTGTAGCCTCATCATCCGCGTCATTTATGATCCGGTGTGTTTCTGTTTCCAGCAATTTGTTCAATGAGACGTTTGTTAATTTCTTCCAACACTGTCCACAGCTTGATTTCGAAGACGAACCCCCAGATGACGAAGATGAGGTACATCCAGAGGAAGATGGAGAGGATGGCTCCGAGCCAGAGTCTGACGACGATCATTTTGAGGATGCCCTCGACCATCTCACGCTGCACGAGGAGTCCAGTCTTGCTGTGGTTGCCGTCTTAGCTTAATAGTGGCTCTTTCTCTGCAGCTTTTCTTTGATGGCTTCAGTGCAATGCGATCTAGTGCGTCAATTTGTTCCAAGGCTTTCCGCCGGCATCGCTAATCTTTCTTCCGGCCTTTCACAAGTCTCTTGATGATAATTGGCTTGTTGACCTCACGTCGGAAACTAAAAAGGTAAAGATCTCTGGTAATGGCCTTCCTTGTTCCTGATCTGGGCCTAATTTTGTTGAGAATAAGAGATGGTCCAATTTTCGACTTATTTTGATGGATTTACCTCGGCATTGAAGAAAGAAACAGCTTTCATTATGGCGACTTAGTCTGAGTGACTGCTCACCGACGCAGAAGCGAAACGGCATACCCGACAAGTAGGAGGAGGGAAGGGGAAGGCAGAAGGGAAGGGTGCAACGCACGGGCGCGTGACGGTGCGTGACACCTGGTGGCAGCCATCAACCTGGGAGTATCAGGGACTCGAGGGGAGAGCACGCGGCTCGGCACTTAGCGCACGCCAGCCTTTTTCAAGCTTTCAAGCTCAAGGTCGGTCGTCGGAGGACCCCTGAATATGCCTAGTAAACCCAGATCCTAAAACACCCACTTTCCCTACTTTTTGTCCGAACAAGATTCCGGGAAATTTGTCCGGATCTGGATCCGGGATCATCCTTCGGCCAAATTTTGTCCGGACGCGGGATCTGGGTCCAAATTTGGCACTTTCAATTTTTTTTGGCCTTTGCCGCATTTCTGTGATTCCCGAGTTTTCGCAATTTTCGAGTTTTCGGACATCACGCGCATCATTCAGAATGCCACAGGATACTGTGTAGCTACCTTGTGAACAGAATGTGTAGCTACAGAATTAAAATGATGATTATTCTACATCCGAGTCTGCAATTGGATCGTGGCATGTTCCTCGCTTCCGGAACAATGCAGCAGCTTGAGCAACTCGCAATCCAGCATTCGCCAGAGTGTTGAACAAAATAAGATCAGCTGCTGATATCTCAGTTCCCATGATTGTCACTTGAGGGGGGATGAGAGAATGCAAAGGAAAGCATTGGATGGGAGAAAAGCGAACTGATGACAGTGGAACACTGCTGTTGCATCGGGTATTGCACGGAATTCCAGTCCAAAGTGTTGCTGATAGACCTGGACAGCAAGATAGGAGATGGAGGCGATGTTATCTGCCTTGGGAACCCAACCATGCTTTCCGTGCTTCCCAGCACCTTTAGAATAGAAAGTACGCACTTCCAGAGGTGCGCTGTTAATGACCATGAAGTGGTTGGTAATCAAAGTGTACTCACCTTGTCCGATATAAAGTCCTGATGGTGTGGAGACGATGCCAAAGTCGCCCGAAATTAGAGGACGTAGGGCAGAAATACGCACATCACTCAACAAACCCAGGAGTGGTAGCTCAGCTGATCGAAAGTCATCTCGTCGGATACGCATCGCCTAGTAGCCATTAGTTGATCAATTATTTTTGCAACAGAAAAAGAAAGACAGAATAGAACCTGCCTTTCTGGTTATTTCCTTCGCTGAAACAACTGTGTTTGCTGCATTGCCAGTGAGAGGCTGACTCGGAGCCGTGTTGGGTAGCACTGCCATGAGCCTTTTGAGACCAACGAGCACCACGCTCTAGTCCTGTGCAAACAGCGTGATCTTGCTGCGAGTCCTTCAGGATTGCGTGCAGTCGTTGTATAAGCTGTCGGCGCTCCGCCAGCTTTTGGTTCGTGCCATGAACCCCATTGTCCGAGTTAGTACCTAGCTGGTCACCGCGTGAACGAATTCCTTTCTTGGCCTGTTCTGTCTCGTGTTCTATTCGAGCGAGGAGTCAGGACAAGAGGTTGTAGGTCAATTGACTTCAAGCTGAATGCACTAATTCCGACCGGTTTGCTTGACTCGTCTGGTAGGCAGAGTGGTCAGTTCAACAGCCTCTCGATGTGCTCAAACTCTTGCACACGAAGATCAGTCTCCACGTCACAACCATATGTCTCGTCTTCAGCAAAACAACGTCTGGAAGATGAAACCAACGTAAAAAATTATCCACTTCAAGTTCGAATTCGGAATCCACTTACGTTCGTTGTAGTTCATTGACCTCGATCAAAAGGGAGTGGAACGACGACGTCAATGAGGTCAGTCATGGGATTTGAGTGGGTTGGTGTAGTAAGTTGTATTGTCAGTTGAAAAAATGTCGAATTTGTTGCTCCGCAACCACCGAACTCCGAGAGCCTTTAACTACGCGAGTGCAAGCAAACAGGATGGCAAGAACAGGTAGAGATCAGTCAACTGATATAGTAAATCTGTAAAGTCGACTTGTTAGCGCACCTCAGACCAGAGCAAAGTGTCCGGACGGTGATCTGGCCGTCCCCGCCCCCTCTTGTTGTGTCCGGACACATGATCTTGGTAGACCCCCTCTGACCCCCCTTCTTGTCCGGATTCGGATCAGGGAGGTCGGCTCCCAGAGCCCCATTTTTGTCCGAAACCGGATCTGGGTCTAGTAGAAATATTCAGGGGTCCTGTCGTCGGGTGCGCATTGGGTGCGCAAGTGGCCTTGGGTACGACTGCACGGCCGGCGCGTGACGCCGTGATCGGGAGAATGTCAACATACTTCCACCCGGAAAGGTCCGAGTCCGCGTTGCGTGCAAGGCGGACGCCGAGCATCGTGCCAACATTTCCTTTTGCAAGCCGACGGTGACATGCTCACAACACGAGGATCACGCAAGGAACTCCTGCTCAGAAACTGGAATCTCGCCGGGCCTGGATACAAAGGAAGCATGCACACGCCCTAAAGTTCGGAACATGTGTGCGATCCTGTGTAATAGCTCTACAGCAAGCGCGTAACGATTTAGCTAAATAGGCTGCGCGCAAATTTCGAAGAACACCCTCCCTCTCCGTTCGCTGTCGCTGTGATGGACTCCTCGGATCCATCGTCCGCTGGTGTACCTCATCATCGTCGCAAGTCTACACCTTGTCGTCTATACAGTCAAGAAGGGCATTGTCGGTTCGGAGACAAGTGCAAGTTCAGCCATGATGTGGATGTGCAGGTAAGACTTGCTCCTCGTTCTACGGGTCTGTCGATAATGAAAGGGCCGGACGCTGACGTACGTTCCCCTACCCACCTGCAGCCTGCGAAACACTTAGACGACCGTTCAGTAAGCTCTGTTCTCTCTTCGTTGGATGTCCCGACCATGCCAATACACCCGTGCCAGAACCACCCACAACGTCTTGACACTTCTGGTGCTCGTCCCAAGCCCAAGCGTAGGGACACCCCCTGCCGTTCTTGGAAAGCTGGAAATTGTACCAAAGGCACCAAATGCTGGTTCCGTCACGACATCGATGTACGTGTCTTGATCAATTTTCCTGGACTTAATGTGACCTGACGTCGAACGACAGGTACAGAAACCGGGTTGTGAACCTTCTGCGTCCAACCAGGTCTCCGCTCTGCCGCTCCCAACGGAAGATCCAGATCGCTCCAGATCTAGTTCAGCTATAGATCAGGATCCGTCACATAGTGAAATTGAGCGTGTTCGAGCAGAAGCCGCCGAAGCTGCGGCACGTGCACACGCCGACGCCATCGCTCGAGAGGAAGCGGCCAAGACGATAACCCAACTCGTGTCTGGATCCCTTGTGGCGTTTAGCGCAGGGCTCGACGTCGCTCATCTAGTCACGGGATTCGAGACGTGCACAGTGTTCGTCAGAAATATCCCACTCGATGCGCCAGTGCATGTCATTCGCACCCTGTTGAGGGACAAGGGGTTGGAGCTCGACCGCGTCCACTTGGACATTCAGAAAAAGTCGAACAATAAACGCCAGGCGAGCGTCGTCACGGACATCACTTCTGGTCGAGCATTTGCTTCGAGTCTCGATGGTGTCGAGTTTCGTGACGAAGTATTGGTGGTCGATATGACTGCTACCAATGCCCTTGAAGGCATGGACGCTAAATCGGGTCAAGGCTCCGAGATTCTGACGATATCATGGCGCGCCCCTTCTGTGCGCTATGTCGCCGAGTACGTCGATATTGATGCGGCCAGAGTCAAGGTCGAAGAACTCAACCGATCCATCTACGGCGGGCGTCGCCTCAAAGTTGAGATGAATGCCCAACCTCGTGGCTGCTTCGTGCCCAACTTGCGACTGAACGCCATCAAGATCCTCAATCTCCCTCCTTCCGTCACCGACGGGGACCTCATCAGATTCACGGGCGCACTGTCTGTCAAGCGTCTGCGCACCGGTGGTGCCTTTGATGTGACATACACCACCGAGCAAATCGCTCAACTCGTTCGGTATGACATCGAGTTTGCTGTTCCGGGCGGACTGAAGAAATTCGAGGATCCCTCCACTGGCGCGCCTACCACGGACGGCATCGTCTCCAGACGCGCACATTTTGCCTCGTGGGACGAGGCTCACGTTGCCTACACAACCCTCTCGGACAAGCGGTACCACAGTCAGCCCGTCTGGCTTCGGCTTCCGGATCCCATGTACTTTACGCTCGCTATCCCGGTGGAACAGTACAGGGCGCAAAAGACCCAATGGGATTCGCTCTCGAGCTCGATCAAGGATAGGAAGGCGTGTACGCTCAACGTACATGATGCATGCAACGTCATGTTCGTTCGGCTGTCCGGATCGATCAAGGAGGCGACGGGCGCGCTGAAGGTGAGAGTTGAGAATCTAGCTCGGGGAGAGAAGGTGGAGGGCTGGCATCGGTCACTGGGGTTTTCTGGTAATTCGTTCTTGGTCAGGGTCAATTCGGAGGCTGGCGCATACGTGCGCGCCGACGGGAAAAGCAAGTCGTTAAAGGTGTACGGGTCGCCAAGGGCCGTTGATGAAGCTCGCGAGATGATCAGGGGCGAACTCGACAGGCTCGCCTCATTGGATTATACCGTCGTGCTTCCGACACATTCTGTGGGGTTTTTCGTGCGAGAGGGGCTGCAGCAGCTGAAGGAGACCCTCGGCGAGAACAATATCAAGTTTGTGATGTCGTCGAGAAGAATAACTGTTTCGGGTGGGGAGGAGGCGAGGCATGCACTGGATCGCACCATTACGCTATCTCACAAAGGAAACATGGGTATCCTTCCGAGCGCGTCGCAGGGTGGCCAGACTTGCCCAATATGCTACGATGTTGTTTCCTCTCCGCACCGACTTGGCTGTGGTCACGTATACTGCACCGCTTGCCTGCGCCATTTCGTTTCATCAGCTGTCGACTCTCCGGACCAGTTACCCCTGACTTGCCTGGGTGACGAAGCGCAGTGTCGCGTCCCGATCCCGATTCCGGTGATTCAGCAGTTTCTTGTCCCGGCATCGTTCAATCGGCTGCTGGAAGCAGCATTCGATGCATATATCACGAAACGCCCCGAGGTGTTCAAGCACTGCAAGACTCCGGATTGCACACAAATTTATCGCGCTGCTTCCGCCGTTGACCAAGCCGGCGGGACTCCTCAGATGCTGCATTGTCCGTCCTGCTTCTCTGCGGTGTGCAACGCATGTGACGAGGAGGGGCACCAGGGGATTTCTTGTGCCGAAAGCAAAGTTCGACGGAACCCTGCTGAGCAAGAACGGTTGAATGACGTGTGGATCACTCAACAGGGCGGGCGGGTGAAGAAGTGTCCGCAGTGTAGTGTGCTGATCGAGAAGACGGAAGGGTGTAATCACATGGAATGTCGGTGTGTCGCACGTTTCTATTGCTTTTGTGCGGCTAGTCTGATCCTCGATGGGCACTTAGGTGCGGCGCACATATATGTTGGCACTGCATGGGAACTTTCAGTCGGGATGCAATTTACCCACACATGCAGTTTACGCACGGGACGTACTACGGCGACGGCAATACGACTGCACCTGCGCCAGTTCCGGAGGCGCCTATCAACATCGGTATTGCGGTTGACATTGACGAACAGCGGGAGCTGTTTCGACAGGTGGAGATGCGTCGCGCCGCTGCGTTGCAGAATGCGAACAGAGCGCGTCTGGGGCTTGATCATAACCCATACGTTGTGGCTGAGCAGCGGATGCAAGAAGCTGCAGAACGGGCACGGGCACTGGCACGGGAACAGGAGCGGGAACGGGAACGGGAATGGGCACGGGAGCAGGAGAGACGTCTACGTCTGTTTCGAGAAGCAGAGCAGCGGGAGCGGGAGACACGTCAACGACTGGCCGGAGAACTGGAGGAGAGGCGGAGGGCGCATGCTCGGGCGCAGTCTCGGGCGCAGAACCAGGAGAGTGGGGGGTGGGGGTGTACGATCATGTAGCTGCTTTATGGTAAAGTGTGGATGGTGGACCGATGTGAATGCACTTGAGCTTGAGCTTTCATTCTGAGCGCGCGGGTACTGGATGGTCTTCTTCAGGTCTTCTTTTTCCTCGTTGGATGCCGCAAGCCGGTCACGAAGTTCAGGCTCAACAGTTTCCTCGAGACTTGCGAGTTATGATGCTTGTGGCTAATCCAAACGGATGTTAGCATGGGCAAGTCGTTCAGATGACAAGTGCACCTTGACGCGCATCCTGCACACGCAGCGACTGGACTATATTCAATTCAGGATCTACGTTTTAGCACACAAGTACCGGATTGTCCCTAAATCCCGAAGCGTCTGTCCGAGTCGAAGTTAGAGAAGCGGAGTAAAAAACGCCGTGATCTCATATGGTTCTCGGATGTAGTACAATAGAATGATGTTCAGAGTCACGGTAGTGTGAAGCAAGGATATTAAAAAGTATTCGATGAGCGATTGCCTTACCTGGTACTTACAACGACCGCAATATCATAGTTTTCCGAGATGATCAAGGGGCAGAACTGTCTGGATGACGGGCCCGCGTTGTAGTGAATGAGACGGACGAGTCAACGGAGGCAGTGGTAACCATGTCGTTGCATGGGATGCAATTTTCTTCGTGCTTGCTATGAACGTACCTCAAGAGCGTCGGACCTCGGAGTCAGCCCGGGGCGAGGCGGCTCGCCGGGTCACACGGTCACGAACCGCATTTGTTTCTTTCGTATTGCTTCTTCGACTCGTATCAGAATGGCTGCCCCACTCACAACGATCCACGTGAGGCTGCAAGATTCAAGACAGGACTTCCGGAATCCAATTCGCTCGCCCTCGTCGGATTTTCCCTTTTTTTTGCGCTCACAATATGCTTTCTGTCAGCAAGAAACCCAACCGCATATATGAAGTACCATCGATTTTTAGGCCTTGCAAGTTGTCCACGTGCTCACCTTGCTCCCGGCGTGTGCGCCATCATATCACCTCATGGCAACGCCCCGTGCCCCAGGCGCTTGCGTTCATCCGCACCTTCACGCTGTCACTAGTGGCTGTGGAGTGCCAGAGAGGGAAATTGCCACCGAGGTAAGATGGCCCACCGATTCCGGGACATCGTTCTCCTCGTTTCTGACCATGTACCTCTGTCATTTTTATCAATGCGTATTTTGCTACTCATACTACCTGATTGTCGTTTTCGGTAGTGTCATCATGTTGCATCAGCAACTAATGACTCCCTTATGCCACCAATGCAATCAAATGGATACCTGCCACGAGAAGACCATACCGAAAACATTCTTGGTGCATACTATCCAATCTTCTAACGTACCACCCATGGTCGACCAGGACTCCTTACATATCCCATTCTGGTTACGGCGCTCATATCCCAGGGGTCGTAAAGCGAGCGAGCCAGGGACCACTGCGAAACTGGTCAAAATTCGAGAGTGCGTGTCCGAGTCACATGTAGCCTTCGAATTACCCCTCCGGAATCCAGTTATTCTGACCAGTGGACTCACAGGAAACGATCGTCAGTTGAAGTCGATTCCACCGTCTGTGAATTCTGAGGGCCTCGCAAATTGAACGAACGGTGAACGATGGCGGTGTGCAGTGGGTGCTTCCTTCGCATCTCTGATCCCGGCGGGACACCGTTCTGCGCTTTCGTTTATATAAGAACTTCCAAGTATGTGGATTAGACTTCTATTTCTATTTTTTGATTGATATTCAAATTAGTATACTCGTGCTCAGGCGATAAAGACATACTATCGCAAGGAAATTTTGAACGATCAGTTGATGTACCAGTGCGGGCAATCGAGAGGTGTGTTGATGACCTCGAGCTAAGACGCCCCACGAGGGAAGAGGTTGGCAGTCTCAAAAGAATATGCAGCAGCAGCATCATCCTGAGCGGCCCGCGCAGAAGCAGAAAAATGAGGCGGACCCTGCTTCCAAACGGTAGGCGCCGGCGCCGGCGGAGGAGGAAAGAGAGCGGGCGAGGATAAGGAAGGAGGAAAGCCAATGGTCCGCCACCCACGCGGTATTACGTGATCCTGGCCAAGCGGGAGGGAGAAGACATTGCGTACGACGGTCGGATGCTTTCGCGCTAGTCCACGAGTGACCGTCCCGGCAAGACGACCATGTACAAGGCAGTTTGTGGGAGCAGTGTACAGCGCTAAGAGGAGAACGGCGGATCTGGTGTCAGTGCCCATTCTGGTCCAGAGATGCACGCATCGCGGCCTGTTTTGCCGATTCCCGAGTTTCGAAAGCACTTCACATCACCGTCAGGACGGTCGATATGGCCGTACGAGACCAGGGAACCGGTGGAAACGTGGTGTAGGCGCAGGGTCAGTTCACTGGTGTTGGATGTGGCGTCGATTAACTCTAGGATGAGGGTGAGTTAGGGCTGGCGTCAGAATCACCACTAGTACCTTCAACGGGTGGCGACTTTCTATTGTTTTCTTCCACCTTTACAAGCAAGTCGTCCGCATCAATCCAATCCTTCCGTCTGGTGACAATCCGTCGATATCTCTAGCCCCTGGCCCAAGTCGCGGCATGGTGTTTCAGGTCATTTCCTTTTTATTTTGGCGCTGAGATGACTGAACTGCCGCTATAGCAAGCTGTTCTGTTCAGCGTGGACAACGATTGGATAATTGAACTCAGGCGCAACTTGAAGCAATTCTGATCGGATTGACTCACCTGAAGGGAGACCACGGCGAAGTCGGCACAGAGGATGCCGGTCAGGATGGCTAACCATATATATAATATTACGTTCCGGAAAGAAGTGGGCCCTCGTCCGGATCCTTCTACTCATAAAGTTTAGCTCCGCACGCTTCTTCATATTGTACTAATCAGCGCGCCTGCGCCCAGCTCAGAGTTCTGTGATTCTTCGCCCGCTCAACGAGCAAAACGTGCGTATCCTGACAATGTACATATTAAATTTGCTGCGTATCTCCGTTCGTTCTTTTCAGGTAGTCCCCGCACGCGCACTAAACAACGCCCGTATTCTTCTTCCGTTTCTATTAAGTCAGGTATTCAATCAATGGAACCTCAAGCCCCGCGGAGCGCTATCTCCAAACGCCCACTTCCGCTCATGTGCCCTTTGAATGTCATCCTATCTAGGTTTCTCAGGCATATGCGAGGAGCTTCCGTGTGTATGCGGCGGAAAATCGCCCCCAGGCGTTCTCAAAACCCCGTTTCAAAGTATCACATTCCAGCACAATGTGGAGCACATCGTCACGTTTTCTAAGGCGGGCTATATGAGTCGGGTTTCTGCGGTCTGGGCGATCGTACTTGGCGCCGACTCATTATCGTGGTCCAATCCAGAAACGAGCACAACTCGGGGTCATCGATCAGGGCGTCCAATAACTTGGGTAGTGGCAGGCAGAAAGAAGTGACGTGGATTCTTACAGAGGAAGGATGTCGAGAGGCAGACTCCACGTGTGCTTGATGAATATGGTGACTAATTACAAAATTGGCCTCGCGCTGGTTGAGGGGTTTTTTTTCGCTCAAGATCAAATCACACGATTTTACGGTTCGTCACCTGTTGCCGAATCCTAGTCCAGCTCTCAGCGCAGTTTACTCGGTGAGCACTTGCGTTTTGAATCACTGTTTGACGGTTATCGATCTACGTACCGACAGAGTCGTGAGTCCGATGACACAAAGTCGAGTTTATGAATGAACAGTCGATGTTCCTCGGAGTCGCTCGGGGTTCTCCGTCGCTCACAAATGCGGGACATATGGTAAGCATAATTCCTGCATCGATACGATATCGCTGTCTATACGGGTTGCAGCAGAAAGTGGCATTGATTCCATCAGAATCAGATGACGGTGCACTGTCTTTGAAATTCAGCACCATAGCCGCTCGAAAGGACCGGATAGAATACGACGCCGACAAATATTCTCGTATGCAATCGAAGTTCGTCCGCTGTGGTTGGTAACTATAAAAGTGATATCAGAGGACAATACAGGGACCACCCCGCGCCGCCCCCGTAAAATGGTCCCGTATCACGATTGGTACCGCTACTTTGCGGTGATCCCATTTTTCGCTGCCTTCATGTGGTTCTCTACTTTGCTCACGATGCTGCTTACCTGGGCCCTCACCGGACGCCCCAAGTACGTGCCCCAACAAGTCGCCGTCGTTTACATCTCCGACGTCGGCTCCTCCTTCCTAAAACCACTCTTCATTATCGCATGCGGCGTTACAGGCATCGGCCTAGTCCTTTCGCTCATGCTCGAGCGTCTGGTGCGGCACAAGGGCAGACTCCTGCCCGAATACTACATGCGCGAACAAATCTGCAGCCGGATCGCGATCTTGGGCGGCATGATTGCGATGTGCAGCCTCGCGTTCATGTCTGGGTTCGACACAGGACAATACGAGCACGCGCACATGGGCCTCTTCCTCATCTTTTTGTTCGGCGTGACCATGTCCGCGATATCCACCATCGTCGAGTATCGGTGGCTCGCGCCGGACTATCCGGAGGTGCGGAAGCTGAGGAGGGTGTACGTCGCCAAAGCCATAATCGCGTCGACGTTGGTGTTGCTGGCGGCGGTGTTTGGGATAACGGCGTACCAGGCGCCGAATGTCGGAGGGGTGATCGAGTGGATAATGGGGTTCGAGTTCACGTCGTATCTGTTGGTGTTTGGGTATGAACTGGGGAAAGCGAGGGAAGTTAGGGCGGGAGAGGGGGGAAAGGAGGGAATGGTCGAGATACCGTGATATATTTTGGTGCCCGCACACGGTTAAAAAGTTAGTAGAGACAGCAGTATTGCTGGTCTGTCATGATGTATACTTTTATAGTGTACATCGACTCTGTACAAATTATACTTAATGCAAAGAAAGAAGGTACTATTGCGTTGTGGCCTCCATGGAATATAAGTTCGGGCACTCCTAGTACTAGGTGCGGGTATTCCTGCTGCGAGCATGGGTGCCTCACGGCGATATTTCTGCGAACGTATGCTTCTACCATCGATTCGTAGATGGGAATCTGTATGTAATTACACATTGATATTCAAGACACCGAATATCACAATCACCGCGCGGTAAGGTGTGAGATCAACCGTTGCCCCCTCACAGGTTTCAAAAAACATAAACTCGGAGTCTGAGCTACCAATTGATCCCCGTGGAGTCACTCTTGATTTCAATGATTTGGATGTTTCAAGACGATTAACCCGAGTTTTCATCTGTCAGAATGTGCATAGATGGGATATATAAAAATCAACAGGACTCGGAGAAGTTGGATTAATATTCAGATAACCAACAGTGATAGTACATACGATACGAAAACGCCGCGCGCACCACAAGGTCGTTTGCTGGAAGGTTAGTTCCCGACTGCCGCTGTCAGCGCCATATATACAGACTTGGAACGCGCCGTAGCCTATATTGGGCCCCATACTATCGCCCTCGGGCAGTGTGTTCAATCGTTCAAACAAGTTCCGCCGAACCAAAGTCCGTTGTCACGGTTGCATCACATCTTTCCCGCAACCTTGAATCTCTCTGGACACACACACACTCATGCAATCATGATCCGATGACCCCCTTCGGGCCAGCAGAGGCACTGGTGTGTATCGGCGCTGTGCCGATCATCCAAAAAAATCCGACGAGCGCATCGGGCCGACTCCCGAATTAGGCTGTGGCAATGCGGCGAAGATCCGTGGGAAACCCCGTCACGGCCACGGCTTGCTCTCGACATAATTACGTCCCTCCTTGCTCTCTTATATCGTGTGCTTGGCCTTTTCTTCCTAATATTCCGACCTCAGGAAAAAAAGAGATTGACAAATCGCATTCATCAGATACAAATGAATGCGAGCATGTCTTCATAACACGTGCGTCTACTAATTCAGTCACGGGCGGCATCACTGGAGACAAGGCCAAAATACCTGTTCAGACATTCTTGCGTCGGGCGTTGCGTGTGGCCTTCGCCGGCTGCCTGCAGGGTTTCATGTTATTGTCAAAGTCGAAGGAAATATCATGCAAACCTCCAACGAACCTGTATTGGCAGGCGAGGATAGGGTAGACTGGGATGGAGAGATTCCATTGTCCGTGGCCATTTCATAAATCCCACACGACCTTCACTGAAAAACACTCAAGGCCATCGAATCTGTCGTCTTCCATCTCGTTCAGCGTCTACGCATCATTCGAGCACGGACCGAGGCTCGGAAACGGAGAACTTCTTCGTCAATTCAAAATTACCGTAGGAAAAGTGCTCCATCTGGATGAGACTCTTCAGCGTGAGCAAATCCATGCATGTCATGCCCTCTCGTTGACCTCTCCCTGTAGCCATCGACTCTGCTGCTCAGAAGGATGACATTTTACCGTCGCTTTCGTCCCTCAGAATTATCACAGAACGACGCGTCTGTGAAATAAACGAATCCTGCCCTAAAATTCATGTGAGTAGACTTCTTAAAAAAATTCATCGCATCATTGCCATGTTCTAAACTTGTGATGATAGCCACCGGAGCCAGATGCAATGCACGAGCTGGAACAGCTCACTGACGAAGGCCATCGTGCTCTCGTCCGTTACCACTGGCTACAGGACAAAGTAGATCTTGACGCGGCCGTCAGGACTTTCGAGCATGTTCAGGAAATGTGCCCTTTAGATCACCCCAATCGCTCAGCTGTCTTATTCAATTTGGCTAACGCAAAGTTTATCGACTGCCAAGCCAAAGAGTTCTACGTTGAACTAGACGTGCCAATCGGGTTGTATCGGGACGCTCTCCGACTTCGGAGTAATGATCATCCGGATTACTGCACAACCGCACTTGGACTTAGTTTTGTGCTGCTTTCCCGTTTCCAAGGGCGAGGGGACGAGATCGACATGGAGGAAATGATGGATTTACTGATAGAAGTGGTGGAGGTCTCTCCGGTGGATAGTTATGCATACCGAGCAGTGTTCCTCGCAATGCTGATGGTCGAGGCTTCACTATCCATGCAAGTAGCAGACTCTGGATCATCCCAAACAGAGGAAGCAAATCTCGACAAATCCATACAGAGGTCGCAGGACAGGCTACACAACTTGTCGTCCAAGAACCCTCGTCGACCTACACTACTCGCTAGCCTAGGGATGCTATTATGCGACCGGTTCGAACAGAACGGCGACCTTGCTGACATCAATGACGCAATATCGACGTTGGAGAATGCCATGAACCTTACGTGCAATAGCCATCCTGACATGCCATCTCGGTTGAAGGACCTCGGATACTCGTTATTTCTTTGCTTTGAGCGCCTTGGGGATCTTGGGGACATAAACAGGTCCATCATGATGTTAGAGGAGGCCGTCACTCTGATGCCTGCTGATAGCGATCCTGACAAAGCAGCTCTGTTGAGCAACTTTGGGAACTCAGTACTGAGGCGCTTTCAAAGCCTCGACGAGCTCGTGGATATAGATAGGGCCATCTCAGCGGGGGAGAAGGCAGTCTGTCTTACACCAGATGGCCATTCTGGCAAGCCTTCTTGGTTGAGCAACCTTGGGAGTGAGTTGTTGACTCGCTTCGAGCGCCTTGACGACCTTGCCGATGTAAACAGATCCATTTCAATGTTCGAGCAGGCACTCCATCTAACGCCTGAGGATGATCCCGTCAAGTCATTTCTGTTGGGCAACCTCGGGAACTCGTTATCTCGTCGCTTTAATCGCCTCGGCGACCTCGAGGATATACATAGCTCCATCTCGATGTTCGAGCAGGCGATCCGCCTGACAGCCAACGGTCACCCTAGCAGGTTGGCTCTATTGAATAACCTTGGGCAATCATTATCGACTCGCTTTCAGTACATGGGCGACCTCACAGATCTATATAGGTCCATCTCAATGGAAGAAGAGGCAGTTCGTCTAACTCCAGATGACCATCCCAACAAACCAGCTTGGTTGAACAGCCTCGGGACCTCATTGCTCCGCTGCTTTGAATTCATTGGCGACCTCGCGGATATAAAGAAATCCATTTCAATATTCGAGGAGGCAGTCAGTTTGAAACCAACTTGGTTGAACAATCTTGGAAGCGCGTTGTTTCGTCGCTTCGGGCGCCTTGACGATCTCGCAGATCTAAACAATTCCATTTCAATGTATGAGCAGGCACTTCATCTGACACCCGGGGACCATCCTGACAAGGCAGACTGGTTGATCAACCTCGGGAGCTCGTTATCTTGTCGCTTTGAGCGCTTGGGCGACTTCATGGACATCAACAGGTCCACCTTGATGAATGAAGAGGCGGTGGATCTGACGCCCGACGACCATCCTATTAAGCCAGCTCGGTTGGGCAGCCTCGGGAACTCGTTATCTCGTCGTTTCCAGCGCTTTGGTGACGTCGCGGACATAAACAAGTCCATTTCGATGTTCGAGGTGGCAGTCGGCGGGGTGCCCGATGGCCATCCCGAAAAACCCGCTTTGCTGCAGAACCTTGGGGACTCATTATGGATTCATTTTGAACACCTCGGCGACCTCGCCGATATAAACAGGGCCATCTCAATGAACGAGAAGGCGGTCCATCTGACGCCCGAGGGTCATCCTCATATGCCAGCTCGTTTGAGCAACCTCGGGAACTCGTTATGTGCTCGCTTTGAGCGCCTCGGTGACCCCATGGATATAGATAGGTCCATTTCAGTGGGAGAGGGTGCAGCTCGTCTGACTGCAGACGATCATCCTGACAAGGTGGCTCGGTTGAACAACCTCGGAAGTTCATTGTTTCGCCGGTTTGGACATCTCGGTGACCTCGCGGATATAGATAGGGCCATTTCGATGAAAGACGAGGCTGTTCGCCTGACTCCCGATGGTCATCTTGACAAGCTGTCTCTGCTGAACAACCTCGGAAGCTCCTTATCGAGTCGCTTTGAGCACCTTGGCATCCTAGTGGATATCAACAGATCTCTGTCATTGAAGGAGGAGGCAGTCCGTCTAACACCCGATGGTCATCCTGATAAGCCATCACATTTGAGTAACTTGGGAAACGCATTATTGACTCGCTTCGATCGCCTCGGCGAGCTTGCGGATGTGGATAGGTCCATTTCGGTGGGGGAGGATGCAGTTTCTCTGACTCCAGATGGACACCCTGACAAGCCAGCCCGGTTGGACAACCTTGGGAGCTCGTTATTCTGGCGGTTTAAACATCTCGGCAGCCTCGCAGATATGGAGAAGGCCATATCGATGAAAGAAGTGGCAATCAAATTGACTCCCGAAAATCATCCTGACAAGCCATCTCTGCTGATCAACCTCGGAAGCTCGTTATTTCACCGCTTTGAGCGCCTCGGTGACCTCGGCGATATCACCAGGTCCATTTCAATGCAGGAAGAGGCACTCGGTTCTATTCCCGATGGCCATCTGAACAAAACGCTTGTATCGACAAACCTCGGGGACGCATTCATGTCGCGCTTCCAGCACTCTCATGATTCTTCCGATCTATCTGCTGCCGAATTTCATTTTGCAATTGCCAGCCGTGCTTCTATAGGTCCGGCTTCCACCCGCTTTCATGCTGCTCGTGGCTGGATTTCCTCACTTCAAGGAAATCCGCTGGTTCTCCTTGATGCATATGCTACTGCCATCGACCTTCTTCCACAGTTGGCATGGATCGGACACCCCCTCATAGAGCGTTATCGTTTACTCGTTGAAGCAGCTGATGTGACGCGAGACGTAGCCGCAGCCGCACTTGAAGCTGGTTATCCTGAATTGGCTGTCGAGCAGCTCGAGCAAGGTCGCTCCATTGTCTGGACTCAATTCCTTCAGCTTCGCGATCCAGTCGCTGAACTTCGGGTCGATCATCCTGCCCTTGCTCATCAATTTCAACATGTCTCCAGAGAGCTGGAGCATGCAAGTTCTCGTGATCACTCCGTGTTCCAGCAGTTCGCCAATGACTTTACCACTCACACGCGCTCGCTTGAGGACGAAGTCCAAAGGCACCATGAGCTTGCCATGAGGCGAGACAAGCTCCTTGTTGAAATACGATCTTTGCCTGGCTTCGATAGATTCTTGCTCCCGAAGACCATCAAGAAACTTGCTGGCTTGGCGAACTCTGGACCAGTGGTTTACCTGAATGCCAGCAAGCATCGATGCGATGCATTAATTGTCACGCCGGGACTAGGGAAAATCGTTGCCGTCTCCTTTTTTGGTATTAGCTATCAAGACGTAGTGTTGATGCAATGTTTATTGCTGAAGCGTAACCTTCCTGTCATTTCACGCAACGAAATTTTAGCCCTCATGCCTTCCGAAGACCCTCTCGTGCCCCAGAATTGTCTCGATACATTCTTCAAAGATTGCATCGAAGACCATAACAGAGAAGGCGCACTTCGTATTGAGGGACACTCTTCTGAAGACCGACTGCGGTGGATTCTTGCATTCCTGTGGAAGAGGGTCCTCAGACCTGTTCTGGAGGCGCTCGGCTTTTCGGTGTGTGCCCTTTCTTCGATGTCAGATTTCATGTTTCCTGACTATTATAAGACTCCCCCATCTGGGACAGAGAAGATGACTCATGTCTTTTGGTGCCCGACTGGGCCATTTAGCTTTCTGCCCATTCACGCCGCCGGTCTCTACGGTGCAGCCCAGGCGGGCGAAAAGCTTTCGGACTTTGTTATATCCTCCTACATACCAACTCTCAGCGCTCTAGCACCATCGGTTCAGAACGTCTCGAATGATCTCCCATCTACTGTTCGCCTCCTTCTTATTCCTCAGCCACCAGAGGACGGCCAGATGAGGCTGCCGTGCGTCGAGGAAGAAATAGATTGCATAAAATCACTCCCGACCAAGTATGGACCCGTTAGAATGCAGGAGTCCCATGGCACGGTCGAAGATGTCATGGAGAAGATGGCGAACGCCGACTGGGTCCATTTCGCGTGTCACGGTGTGCAAGATCTCAATAACCCACTCCAAAGTGGGCTTTGCCTCGCGGACCATCGTCGTTTGACACTCTCGGACATCATCCGATTATCACGCCCTCAAGGTGGTCTTGCGTTTCTTTCTGCCTGTCAGACTGCACGAGGAGACGAGAAGCTTTCAGAAGAATCCGTTCACCTGGCTGCTGGGATGCTTCTGGCTGGTTACAGTAGCGTGATCGCAACAATGTGGTCAATAATGGACCATGACGCGCCCAAGGTGACCAGTGACGTATACGAGCATCTCTTTCGGGACCGCAAGGTTCCCGACAGTAGGGAGGCTGCGGAGGCATTGCATCGGGCTGTCCGGCGGCTCCGCGAGTCTGGCGTGCCTTTCTCCTCATGGGTACCTTTTATCCATGTCGGTAGATAGACTCTGATATGAGGATATAAGTACCCTGTTGGTCGAGACGTAGGATGGGATAAAACAGGCTGACTACGGCAAGGAACTTAGGGTATATCATATTTATGAATGTCAACGTTTGTCGGTTTATGGGTACCCATCTTGATAAAATTTTCCGCTCTGAGAATCCGATTTACTCCATTCCCGTACAAGTGTGACCACCGTTCAATGCGCATGATCTGCCCCTCATCGTCCGGTACGACCATCCGAACCGACCGACGAAAGCCGACAAAGCAACAACGGGCCGACTTTCCGACTTACGTTGATTGAGAATTTGAATCTACTGAATCTTTTCTCCACGCTTCGTCACCTCTTCGCTTCGGATGATCTGTTCCGGACTCGGTTTCTCCCTCTCTAAGCTGATCATTTGAATTGATGTCTATTTTTCCACGGCAAGACCCAAGCGTGGATGTGGAGGTACACAGGCGCGAACCCGATCTCACAAAGTATATCTAACCGCTCTAACCAAACACTCCTACTATTGCTTAATGATACATATTATATGGAAAGCGAAGGCAAGCATGCCACCTGAGTCGCGACAACAACACATTACACCATGTCGAGGATAGCGATCCGCCAGCTCGTCTTCCGCCATGAATGATCGTTCGGAAACCTGCTCCTCACGTACCGCACACACAGCCTCCCTGACAGCTCATCCCAGTCCTGCGCATCACATGCCATAGAGCCGCTCGTATCGGGTCCCAGCTCGTCGTGGTCGACCAATATCCTGTCGATCCTACGGTCCTCGTCGCCCGGGGCAGGGAGCATTGCCGTTTCGATGAGATGTTTAGCGCCCGTAGGGCTAGTAGGGTTCAAATAGGGGAAACGCAGTGGCCAGAATATCCTCTGTGGGGTGAAGACAGAAGGAAACCTGGTACTGTAAGGTGTCGGTGACGTGAACTGGGTGGACCCGTCGGTAAGTTACTTGCTAACGACCAGGAGAAGGGAAGTACACACTTCGTAGCTGGCTATCTTCTTTGCATGTTCTGGACTGTCTATCTCTGGGTATATGAATGTGACCTTGCCTTCGTACAGTGTCACGATGGCTGCTTCGTGGAAAACGCGTAGTATTCGACCGAAAGAGATAGTTTTGGGAACGTGCTTCCACACACTCGGGAGTTTAAACGGTGATGACTGGAACCCGGATGTCAGAACATCATCGGAAATATCGTAGGCAGCCATCAGGCGCGTGGTTATAAGCAGTAACCTAGGTCGCTTCCCAGACAGCCGCAAGTCATAGCGAATCTGAAACAGTGAAGGGTAAGTTGCAGCCAACAACCAGATACAGACTACTTTACCATCAACCTCCCGTCATGTCCAGGAGGACAGTCAATCTCTGCAACTACATCCTTGACTAGCTTAGTATAGTCTTCATTGAGTTTCATAATTCGAACCATGTGTTTGCGGTCTTCGGTGATCCACCCATAGACAAAGTAGTCCCCAGCGACGGTATGGCTCCTGGTCGACACCGTAGTATTAACTGTATACGTGATCTTGATTGACGGTGTCTTGGTATCTAGGTGGCAAATCGCAAATGTACGGCTAAAAATAACAATACCGTTTAAATAGGTCCATGACAGGACGCGGTAATATAGTACTCACTCGGACTTGACAAATGTTCGTAAGAGCATGAGGTCGTCCCCTCGCGACGACTTGTACGGGCCGTCTCGCGGTCGGATGTGTAACCAACACATGTTACTCTGCAGCGTCACTGAAGTCGGAGGGGAAGTCACGTCGGGCGTGCTCGAAGACCCCACCCTCGGTGGCTTGAACAAGCAAATGTTAGAGTGCCGGGTAGGGTTTAGCATCCGGCTGTGAAAGAGGAGCACAAGCCAGTCGCTGCCGGGCACGAACTTAATCCCCTGGAACACTCCAGGAAAGTCGAGCGGGAAGGAATAGCTACGGACGGGTCTGAGCGCATCTCTGGAGAACGCGGCGTCAATGCGTGCGGTGGTGGTGAGCTGGTGCCGGATCGCGCTCGTTGGGGCGTGTCCGAGATGGGGGTAGC
>JBBPOS010000047.1:0-97107 GCA_038091575.1 Leccinum subgranulosum | reverse complement strand
GGTGAGCCACCCAGCGAGCACACAGTCTGCATACGAGACCGTGTTGCCGAGCACAAACTTGCCCTCGCTCTTCGCCAACCATTGGTCCAACTTAGCGAACCCCTCCTTTGCCTTGGCCACACTGGCGTCCCGCTCGCTCGCCGGCGCAAACTCTTCGATCTTCTTGCCAAACGTAGCCTCGTTGGTCCTCCTGAAAAACTCCTTGCTGGAAGGGTTCAGGATGGCAAAAGTGGCAGCAATTTGCAACATAAACACCACACTGATGGTACCAAGGATACCGCTCTCAAAGGCTGCAACGAGCGGTTTGGTGCCAGCAGGGAAGAGGGTCGGTCCGTTGGGGTAAGTGGCATCGAGATATTCGGCGATGAGGAACGAATCAGAGACGACCTTGCCAGTGTTGAGGTCTTTGATGATGGGGAGGGTGTATACTGGCGTGCCATCGCCCTTAGTTCTCGTGGGAGGCGCACCGATCTCCTTGGCCTTGCCCTCGATGTTTGGGAATTCGACCCACTCGGTCTTGTACGGCACTCCTTTGATGTTCAGCGCGTACCTTGAAAACTGTGCTCAGACGGTCCATATTCCTGAAGAAACGGGAGACCTCACCTCGTCTTCCATGTGTTCGGCGACAATGCACCATTTTCGAGCTGACTGGGGATATCGTAGAAGATGATCGGAGAGGCCATCGTGCAATGCAATACGATGTCTTGGAACACGAATGAGGTCTGGCTTTTAAACATCGTTCAACATCATCGGCCCGGGATCGGGATGATTATACATCTCCCCATTTCCCCAGTACCTCCGTGCCCTTCTTTTCAACAGCGTCCCTGGGCTGGTTTGTCAGACATGCAACAGAAGCGTCCTCGAGAGGGAAAGCTGACGTCTCCACGATGATCTTATCCGGCGATTTCCGTTGTATCCTGCACTTACTCGGTGCACTCACACCCCAGTCAGCTTTACGTTTCGTTTGCAGTCCCGATCATCGCGCATCGCATGGAACCGAACTGCATAGAACTGCATACATAGAAGATGATTGGAGAGGCCATTGTGCGATGCGGGATGTGTGGGACGGAGACGAGCCCCGGCTTTTATACATGGGGTGATTATACATCTCCTGCTTCCCTGCCTTTTTTTTAACATCGTCCTGGGCTGGTTTGTCAGACAAGAAACATTCTCGAGAGAATTCCAAGGGGATATTCTCAGAGGTCAAGTTTGAGCAACATATCCATTGGTAAGCTTAAAGTAGTTGAAAGTGCTTCTGATCTTTTCGTCACGCCTAATCTCCACTAAAAGAAAAACGCTGACTGTGAGCTGCAGAGATGCGACCCCGTGGTCGGGTATCAGAACCAGAAGGCCGAGATTATCTTATCCGGCGATTTTTATCGTCTCCCACCCACACCCACCATACTTTTCATATTTGTCACTCAACTTCTCAAACGTTCCATTTGATGGAATGTTTTTGACAACAGGCTGTAAGTAACGCATCAAAATGTGGTGGTAGTTGATAACTTATTCATACAAATCGTCCATCATCTACTTGAACCTTGCCATCAACGCCTCCGTTCACAACTTTACAGTAGCATAGCCAGCTTTTTCCACGTTCTCAAGGTAGGTTGCCCATCGCCCATTGTGCCATGTCGCGATGTCCTTCCAGATAGCGTTGATGGCTTTGAACCAGGTGAGCCACCCAGCGAGCACACAGTCTGCATACGAGATGGTGTCGCCGAGCACAAACTCGCCCTCGCTCTTCGCCAACCATTGGTCCAACTTAGCGAACCCCTCCTTTGCCTTGGCCACACTGGCGTCCCGCTCGCTCGCCGGCGCAAACTCTTCGATCTTCTTGCCAAACGTAGCCTCCCTGGTCCTCCTGAAAAACTCCTTGCTGGAAGGGTTCAGGATGGAAAAAGTGGCAGCGATTTGCACCATAAAGAGCACACTGATGGCGTCAATGATACCGCTCTCAAACGCCGCGACGAGCGGTTTGGTGCCAGCAGGGAAGAGGGTCGGTCCGTTGGGGTAAGTGGCATCGAGATATTCGGCGATGAGGAACGAGTCGGAGACGACTTTTCCGGTGTTGGGGTCTTTGATGATGGGGAGGGTGTATACTGGCGTGCCATCGCCCTTGGTTCTCGTAGGAGGCGCATCGATCTCCTTCGCCTTGGCCTCGATGTCTGGCAATTCGACCCACTCGGTCTTGTATGCCACGCCTTTGATGTTCAGCGCGTACCTTGGAAGCTGTGCTCAGACGGTCCATATTCCTGAAGAAACGAGGATCTCACCTCGTCTTCCATGTGTTCGGTGACAATGCACTATTTTCGAGCTTACTGGGGATATCGTAAAAGATGATCGGGGAGGCCATCGTGCAATGTGGGATGTCTGGAATATGAACGTCGTAGACCCGGCTTTTAAACATCTTTCAACATCGGGGATCGGGGTGATTTTACCCCCGTCTCTCCAGTACCTCCGTGCCCTTTTTCTCGACAGCGTCCCTGGGTTGGTTTGTCAGACATGCAACAGAAGCGTCCTCGAGAGAAAGCTGATGCGTCACCTACACACATCTGCACTTACTCAGTGCACTCACAGCCCAGTCAACTTTACGTTTCGTTTGCAATCCCGATCATCGCGCATCACATGGAACCGTACGGCATACAACATCATAAGAGTCATTGATCAATTGCATCGCCTCTCATTCAAGCGATCCAGATGAGTCGTCACGGTGCCACAGGTGAACGACGCAGTACTATGTACATGTATACAACGTTACGACGGTATAGCAGAGGACCGAATGACTCTGATCAATTCAGTAAACGGTAAACGTAAAGAGCCATGGCGCAGGTGTTGAGTAAGCAGGGTCGAAGCGTGACAGGGGATACTTACTGATTACCGGCGATCGCGACTCATCGCCAACAAAGGAAAAGGAAAATTCGAAGTGCGTGAGTCCAACTTCTAAGAGGTGGGCGATACATGTGACAAAAATAGTACTGTTGGATTATATGTATCTTATCATGGGTCCCCTTCGGTGTTCACATCCATGGATTTGAGGCTTTCCGCGGGGCGCGCTGTGGCATTTCCGAGTCAAGCGCTGGCAACAAAGGTATCCTTGGAATTACACGACGGTTGTATGAACGTGGTTAAAGCAGCTAGCGACCTGGAATTTCCCAGGTTCTTGGTCATTATGACCAACTTTGATGATATGAATGATACACCTGCTCCAGAAGCGATTACGAGGCCATCAGAACCATTCTTATACTCTCCCGTGAAACAAAGGATGATTTTTCTCTATGCATGAGGTCCCCCACGCACACGGCCTCTGCCAGCAAAACCAACACGAAATACTGTCGGCCGGGATATGCCCCACGAACCAGGGGTGCTGATATGTGAACTTGAAGATCCGGGAGGAGAAGGGAATCCTCCTGGCATCGGAACTACATCCTCATCATTTGGGTCATCCGGCTTGATAAGCATAGTAATTTTAGAAATCTTCGTTGGCTTGAAGGAGACGCCCGTACCTCTAAATCAATTACCAATGCCCCCATATGCCATCCTGCGGAAGTTGCTGCGAAGCAAAATCTCTTTCTGCTTCGCTTTTCCCCATGGTCAAATCTGACTTCGGTTGGTTCCGTCACCAAGGGAGGAATCCCACCTCCTCGCTGCAGAGCTAGTTGTCGCTGTTGTTCGGTCCGGTATCCCCCTGGTAGTCCAGGTTCTATTGTCGTGGGATCACCGAGGCCAAGCGCTCCCCGAGAATATCCTCCCCAGGTTAGGAGTTTTCCTGTGGATGTCAAGGCGCCAAAATTGTAGTCACCCAGAACAACCGATATGACGTTTATATTCTGCAGTGCGGGGATGATGCGGGGTTCGGTATTTGCATCAGTGTCATGCGAACCCATGAGGACGACCGAAGAGGATCCGGTGGAGTAGGCTACAAAGGTTTCAAATTGTGCAGTGATCTGCTACTGTTAGCCTGGTGAATCACAACAATTGATCTTCCATGACTTACGTGGGTGATGCGTATGTGTTGCGGTGACAACAAGGTCGAAGAAGCGGAGGTGACGTGGTGCTTAACTTTCTCCGACTCGGAAAAATGAGGTAGCTAAGCAACGTTAATCAGCATAGAAGACAAGGAGATGCGCAATTAACGCGACGCACATATGACCATCCTTCTAGTCCGGCCGTGTCACTGGTTTGAGCCAATATTTTGACAACATGACCGTGGTTCGTCAAGCCAATGAGATGGCAATCCATGGCAGCGATCTTCACGAGATGGACATCCACATCTTCAGATCTAGCTCCATCCAACGCAGGCAACCGTGGTAGTTCCGGGAGTCTGTAAGGGTCCTTTCGAACCTCCCAGTGAGCACACGGAATTATTCCCTTGTCAACAACGCGTGCATATAACCCTTCCTCATCCATGGCACTATTCTGTGCATCGATCAGTTGCTTCATGTCATCACCCATCGGCCACCAAACAAGAACGTCTCCGCCCTTGGTAAGAACCGAAGAAACGCTCCATCCCGATTCTACTTGCACTGGGGTCGATTCCGGAGTGGTACAATCCAGGAGCGGCGTCACCAGTCTGAAAGGGCGGCCAAAGCTCAGGAAATTCCAAACGTTTAGCTTGTCATCGAGGCCGGTAGCGTGCACCCTTCCACAACTGCCAAAAGAGTGTGTGAGAACAATATGAGTCGTGGAACCTGGTAGGCGAGTGCTTGCCTAATGGTACGCATCGCAACAGGCAAATTAAGTTTCATTGGCATGGATGCGGTTTTTGCTGGTGTAGCGAAACCGTCACTTTGGAACGCAAGAACGAGCGGATTCAGAGTGCCTTGCAAGGCATGGTCAACAGAAGCAGAAACCAAGGTTCAGAAACCTAAAGTCCTACCCCATGCGTAGAGATTTCCGTTCGAGTCGATAGCGAAGAAGCACCTAGAAGAATAGCCAGTATTAATTACTTTCTGTTGGAGAACATCGGTTGACTTACATTCCTGCCGCGGCTATTTGCACCATGCGAACATCGCTATCAAACCGAAGTTCAACAGGAAAGGATACATCCCGTATACGAGATAGCGGCAACGGAGTCCTTCCCAACCTCCCATTTGCAGATTCCCTGGTTTGTTGATGAAGAGAGGTCAAAACGAGGCGTGGATGATAGTGGATGAGAATGACTCTTACCCCCACACGTAAGTACGTGGACGGCTCAAACCCTGGTAGATGAATTTCCAACCGCTAGAGCGCGCCGTACCTTCATCGGAGAAGTTGAAATCTTCTTGAAGCTTTCTCTTCCAAAACGTATCGTCATTGCAGAGGGAGGAGAAGAAGCGATTGGTGGATCCGAGATGGAGAAGATCTTGGGTGGGTAGGGACGGCAATATGTTGTCTAGCAACACTTCTACCGGGAATTCTTCCAGCTTGTACATGGCTTACAGCGACGAGTCGTGACGGAGTGGTCGAGCAGGAGCAAGACGGAATGCCGGCGCAAGATACGCAGTCCGTGCGCAGACGCTGCGGACCCCATATCAGGTGGATTCGGCGATTGGCAGCATAGCCACACCAGATATCTTGCCACACTCGCCGACACCGTTGAACGTTGAACGTTGAAATGTTGATGCCTTGCTGGTTGAACATGTACTTTTGACTTCTGAGACCGAGAGAGCACACACACAACGTTATGTATGTTGCGGTTCGATGTCTCGTCCTTGACTCGTGTCGCAACTTTTCTAGAAAAAGAAGGGCAAGAAATTCGACTCGTCTCGATGGTCTGGAATGTGCTGGCAACTCGGTTCGCTTCTCTCCACCTGGCCAAGGTACATTGTAGTTTGGAATTATCCCATACATTTCCTCCCCGGCGGTTCTCTAACGTATAATTTACGTAATCAACCCACCGACGCATGCCAAGCCGGGTGCTGCAATCGGATATCGGATGGGCCCCCTAATTAGCCACAATGTGTCGTGCGCCACCGAAGTCACTGCAGTTATTAGATTGCTCCCGAGCTCGTCATACAATATTTCTTTGCTCACACTTTCTCTTGGCTATGCTTCTGATCGTCACACACACGGACCGACTGTATATATGTAACTCTGTATGACAGTCGATATTTCCTTTGACGTCAAAGTTTATTCTCATACTTGCATGAGCTAAAGTAATTTGTACGAACCTCGAGCGCCCCAAGATACTACGGATATTATAGTGGGGAGCTCCTAGTAGTTCACGTTCTTGTTGAGTGGACACTAGCACACGTGCATACGGTGCGTCAACCTCATGGGCAGCTTGTTGGCACCTCCAAATTGCCCCCAAAAATAGAAAGTAAACAATGCTCCCTCGTTTATACCTAATCCGGTTATTTGTCTTTCCCACGGTGACAAGTTCCGGAGTAAGGAAGCCGAGAAGCTGCTTTTTATTGTTGATGCTGACGTTATTTCGATTCCTGTTTTGGATAATTCAATGGGAACTCGGCAAGTCCTTCCGAAACGCCACAAAGCACAGCACAGCTCGATAACACGTTTGGTACTAGTTTGCACGCCTTGTACGCCTCAAAAGAGCGAGTGATTCAATCTGATGGTAGAGCTGTACTACCTACTCGCACCTAACACAGACACGCACCGTAAGAAACGTACGAACCCCTGCAGATTTTGGAAGTTCAAAAAAGGCTGTCATTGTGCCGTAAACTCTGTTGAACTTACCAGCTGCGAGGTATCCGATGAGTCGGTTGCAGAATTGAACAACTTATTAGTCAGTATTCTGCTCGGTAATTCAAGACGTGATGTGGAACTTAAGCGTCGTGATCACGATCCTGCTCGCTTTCAAACACGCACATAACTGTGCTTCGTAAATTTATTCTATTTGCGGTCCTGGAGTGGCATGTATATGCTGTGGGCATGATTTGAAGCCGAGGGCGGATCGACGCCTTCCTCGAGATGCAAATCCGCGGAGACCATATTCATCATATCGAGGAAACAACGCTGTCTAGCGGAAGCAAGGAATGTCATTCCGAGCCGTGGATCCGACTTTCAGACGCAGATGCTGGGAGAGAAATCGATTAGTCGTGAGAGGATACGATGATGATGTTTCGATTTGTCACTGCAAGTCGTAGCCGCATGCGTCATGTATTAAGTACCTCAAGGTTCTAGCCGGTTCTTCTGGCACTTATTATTGTTGGCTGCAAGTTGTTTTTCGGGATCCGTGCCAGACATTACTTTTTGAGCGTTCGGGCCCAACAGTCTGAGCAACTGATGCGGAGACTATCTCGTCGGGAGTTCAACCACCATATGGTGCAGCTTGATGAATGGCGAGCGCTGCGTACATGCGCCTGCCATCAATCCCAGTCGCGTGGAAGTGGACGCGGTGTTCACTTCCTAGGCTACGAATAAAGAAATTAAGGTTCAGATGTATCAGGACTCCAGCACTCACATTAGGACCGCACTGATAAGGGCGGCGCCCGTGTGATTTCCTGAGTTGCGCCGTCGACACATTGATACACGCCATTCGCGAAAGATCTGTAACAGCTGAGATGACCGTGCAGGGTACGCCTGCGACTGCTGTGCATCGGACATTAACTCTGCAATGAAAACAACGAAAGATGGATTTTGTTGTTTGGCACCACGTACTAATCAGCATTGAGGCGACTCTCAGAGGGTTGAGCTCCTGGTGTCCACAAACGGGCCGTGAGGCTCTCTTCGAATAATGGTGCTGATTCACATTTAATGCGCATCCATACCCACATCCCTATGTAATGTGGAAAGTTCCCCCAGTTGATCAGCAGAAATGTGACTCGAAATTAATATCTGGGATGAACATAACGGTAATAAAATATATCCACGTAAAAAAGCGAAGCTACCTATTGTGCCTGTAGCGTAGCGAGGGTTGCAACGGGATCGGGTGTTCAGTTAGGCCGGGGCTATGTTCGTGTACATTAATTCCGACCAGCGAGAAGGCACCAAGCCTCTCTTTTGGCAGATGGCAGACAGTGCATGGTGGTGTAAGGAGCGATGGGGATTCGTGGGTACAGGTAGAGAGCGGGGGAAAGACGTACATGTCGACTGACAACATGTTTGCTATGAACAATCTGGATCATGACTAGAGCTCAGGTAGGCATGGCTAACGCAGTCGCGTTCTGTCGCCGTGACTCCCAGAGGTTCCGTGACCAGTTCTTGGACGGCTGTCGCTGCGATAGATATCATAAGAATCATAAGCATTGAAGTTGTGGGCATTGCTCATTGAGGATGATTGGTAGCCTGGTAGCGGTGTCAAGAGTGTACTGTTCGCTGGTAGGCGATTCATATTGACGTTGGATGCACTAGCGCTGTGCGTATGAGGGTGTGGATACACTACCCCACTGTGCTGAGGGGTAGAGGAGGGAAATGAATCATATCGTTGTGATCTGCGAGAGTAAACGCCTCGCGAATGTGCGAGGGAGTCATGAAGATCATCGGGAGGTCCGATGGAATGGGACGATCGCTCGGGCTGGTGGGTGTAATGGAAGGAGGGTCGGACGCTGCGGGATTGATACTCCTCATCCAGCGAATGGCGGGAGGTTGAATGTTGCGAGGGACCCGGGAGTTGATGAGATCCCTGTCGCACTTCCTCGAGTCCCCTAGTCTCTGCCTCTTCCTTCTTCGTTTTACGCCATTGTTTGCGAAGCTCCTTGAATTCTAAAGGCACGTTTTTTGTTAGTACGGGGTAGAGTTATATCATGCAAGGGAAGCCAGGATCGAGCTTACCATTGGGACTGCGCTTGGAGCCATGCTTCTGCATCGTGATATGCGCATTGAGGTGGTTTAGAGTACCGTATGCTTTAGCACAGTCGGGCCAAGAGCACTGGTACAAGCGTTCTATCTCGTCGTAACGGCGACGTGGCCGCTTTTTCACTGCATTTCCAGGTAAAGAGACAAATGAATATTGTTTGCTATTGGAGGGAGAACTTGGGTCGCTGGATGTGTGGGCTTGCTGGTGCATGTCGGAGGATGCGGATGTGGTCGTGTCTGGAGGAGAAGGACCATAGTCTTCGTGAAGAGAGGGAAACATCACGCCCGACATACCCATGAGAGGTGGGCTCTCCCCGCCAGAGAACGTGGGGTTCAGGGGAGACAATGGTTCTGGTGGCTCAATGGAGTCGTAAGGGTGTGGTGGGAGCGGATGATCTTGCTTCCAGGACGATCCAGCGGGAGAGCGGGTGTCCGACGAGTGACGGAGAGGAGAGGACGAATGGGCTGCGTATGATCGCGAAGGCGCATACGAGTAGTAGTGTTGGTGTTGATGATATCGCGCGGCCGAGAGATCGGCTGTACTGGTTGAGTGACCGCTTGCCGCGCTACCATACGTGGGTTCGGACATGCGGCGCTGGTCCAAGACGGGAATCTGATTATGGGAGTATTTATCGCAACCCCGTATATAGTGTTGGGCTGGGTTCGCGATTGGGTAACGGTCCATATTCGGAGAATGGGAAGTTGCCGACGAGGCAAAATGATCCAGATTACGCTGTGTGCTATAAGGCGGAGAAAACAATGGAGTGAGGTGAATCTGGTGAGGAGATGGGGAAGGGGAGACGCGAACTGTGGGATCGGTTTGGGAGATGGGACGTGGTATGGAAGGAGAAGTAGAGAGAATACGGGAATGGAGGTGGGGTGGCTGGTGAGACTGACTCGAGACTGAAATAGGATTCTGCTTCGGTGAACTTATTGATGAATGATTACGGGGACCTGAACGAGGGACATGATCGTCGAGGAGAACTATAGAAGAATAACTCGGGCCCGATTGAGCCGCGGGGGAATACCGCTTGTCCAGGATGGGGGAGCGGGAGGGGTTGAGGGGACGAGGGAGATCGATAGGGCTGTGATTGAGCGCGCGGGGACGAGCGAGTGCCAGGAGCGGAGGCGGCTGGAGGAGGACTTGGGTTTGCATGATGAGACCTAAGAAGAAGGTTGGTGTGCGGTGGATCGAGAGCCGACCTTGAAAATAACGGATAATGGCTATGACTTGAACTTCAAGGTTGGTCGAACGGAAGATGCTGACGAAGTTACTGACGTGATTGGTTCGATTCGAGGACCGAGGTCTGTCAACGTTTATTTACGGCTAAGATGGGGGAAATTGTGCGTACGTTACACTATGCGGCGAAGCACGCGGTTAACGAGATCTCGGTGCTGTCCGCGCTCCATGATGCGGCTCGTCGACACTGCCAGTCGCATTAGAGAACAACGCTAGTCGTCGCGTGCCCCCGCCCGCCTGCGCGTCGGGTTGGCATAGAATCTATGCTAAGTATCATGACAATGTGTGGCGGCGGCGGCCCGATAGCGCCCCGGTGCGCAATCGCTGTCTGGATTACTGGCCGACTGAAGCAGCCCGAAGAGAGATCCGAGATCTCAAGAAAATACACAAACAATGAATGGAGTGTGACGCGTGACAGAATGACACACCTTCTTTTCTTGGCAAGCACTCTGCGCACCGGGCTGGAAGAAATCTGCAGATCCGGAATAACGTGTCACTCACTGCACTTCTTATTTGAAATTAATTCCCAGCTGTTGGGCCGAGATCCCCATTTCTAGCAAACTTTCTGGCTGAGGTCCACCGCAGACACTGGCAAGCCACACACAGCTTTGATCAAAAAGCCTATGCAAAGTATCCCCCCGTTCTCAGCGGCTATAACCTAGCGCGGGCCATGTGCACGCTCTTCTCTCGGACCCGCAGTCTATGATGGAATATTTCCTTCGAAGGACACACTCTCGCGTAGCTCCGGCCTCTTTCTCACCAGCGATCGCCTCACTTTCGCTTCCGCTGTTTTTCACATTTTGCTTCCCAATCATTCTTCAACTGTCCCAAGTCAAATTGTAGTCTATGCTCAGCCGATTGTTTCCGGCTTTCGTCGAACACCCGGTCCAGACGTGGTCCTTGTCCGAGTAAGTATAATAAAATCATTCAATTGCAATGTGGCAGTGATTTCCACTGGCAGTGTTCCCGTGGCGGTGTGCGCTCATGCTGGCAATCGAGGGTCCTCCAGTGGCAGCGACATCCGAGTTGGCACGCCCCACCTCGTGTTGCTCGTTTGCCGAATCGAAAATGGGTCGTATTGGTCAAATCACCCCTCTGGACAGACAAACCAGTGCCTTTGTAGCTTTGATTGATCATCATCATCAGGCTCGCTCCTTGATTTTACGCGGTCGTCTTCGTCCTCTACCCCAATGAGCAGCGCAGAAAGTTGGAAACATCCAGATCTTTATTTAGAGCAAGGCTACTCCATCGAGACCGAAATCACCGTCACTGCCATTTGGCTGACAGACTCAATCAACGGCAAGTCGGTGTTCAACCAGATTGCCAGGCTTGCAGCAATCCAAATAGCACCCCGCGTGTCTCGTTCAACCCCAGGGACAACTGTTCTCTTGCAAGTTCAGACACCCTCCCGGTACTCGCATTCAAGTTCCTAGCATACCTTTTAAGGACCCTCGATCTTATCAAGATGATGTCCCTAAGTTGCTAATACGATCATGGTTAGTATAGTGAGCTCTATTACTATCATTAATGTATTTGATCGATGACGCATCCCACGGTATTTTCATAGAGCCAAAGTTGGGTTGGAAGCATCTCTCAGAGGTCCATCGTTATCAGTACTAGGCACCAGCTGGCCGCCACAAGGTATGTGATACGTAACCTTCTCAAACGAGGTCGGGGAGGTCCGGAACGTTGGTTATGACTACAACATTCGGTTCCCACCTTCGAAGAAGCACCTAGGTGATGTAACCTCAAGATGGTAAGTTGACAGGAAAAAACAAAGTTCGGTCGTAATTCTTATTGTTGTACACCAACTGAGCCGCAATTTTACGAACACATGGTTCGGTGCTCCATATGGTGCCATCTCTTCAAGCTTCCTGTAAAGGAAACCCCAAGGAGGTGGGGGCGAAAATAACGGACACTTCGATGCGATACTTGCACTCTAAGTTGAGTATGAGCGTCTGATTTCGGGAGCCCGTTCCGTCGATAGTAGATTTACTTGAGTTCTTTATCTCACCTCTCAAGATCTCAGGTCTCCCACACGTGACGCAGCCACCCTTGAGATTGATCCGAATAAGTTAAGCAGAAAAGAAAGCATTAAAATAGTAAACCAGAATGACCGTGATAGCAGCTTGCCCGCTAGAGTCCAAGGTCATTATAGATTGAGTCTCTCCGCTACCTTCAAGTTGCGCGGGCGTTGGAGAGCCTTGAACATGTCTGTAATACAAGGTAGACGTCACGGTGAGACTTTTACCCACTCCGAGCGTCTCTGTCAGCGCCTCCAAGAATGCTTCGCTTTGTGCCGTGACGTCACACCAGGAAATACGGTCAAATCTCCCTCAAACATATAACTTTGCGGCTATCCCGAGGGGTATCGTTATGAGAGATTCGAATATGCCTAAGCCGAAGTTGGCCCATCATTGAGATATTCCCCTGACCTTGACAGTCACTGAACGGCATTTTGTAGGGTTTATGGCAAGGGGGACGAGAATAGTAATCTGGTGTGCAGCCGCACGACGTAAAAGCTCTGTCTCTTGTAATAAAAAACGTGATTTGGGAAAGGACCCGACTCCCGAGTTGATTACTCGGGTTAGCCCGAAGTTCTTCAAGTTGTTCCTCACTGCTCCGGTTTTCCCACGCCAGACGACCTACAGCACCTTCCAAATGCGGCCTGATCAAGAATGGGGCTGTTGTGGCAAAGCGTGAGGCCACCACCGTTGGATTCGACCACCATGTCGAGAGTGGCGCAAGAGCCATCTCGCTTGCTCACGAGGAGCATGACGTCCGTGCGTCGGTCTTCTCGTCTAAGAAACGACCCCGAAAAGCGGCGGTCATCATTACAGTCGCCATGTCAGTGAGCCCGTACTGCTCGTGCTGCATCCTGAACCCTATCAAATGATAGCACTGCTTCCTGGCTCGACCGATGCGAACGTGCGAAACGGGTCCAGGAAACGCAAGCGGCCGGCAACGCAGGTCCAGGGGGACCCCCAGAACTCCAAGTCACGCAGGATGTGTGGGCAGATCGAAGTTCAGCTGGGACGACGGCCGCAGCATGTACGATCGCGTGAGAGCACAGCATCCGCGGGGTCATCCGCTCAGACCTCAAAGGCCGCTGCATGTAATCGGGAATCCTCGAGGGTGAGAGAGCTCGAAGAACAATTGGAAATGGCCCTTCATGCCAAGCAAGAACTGGCTGACGAAGTTGAGGAGAACAAGGTTAAAGCTTCCAAAACGACCTTGAAATATCTAGAAGAATATTTCACTTGTCCGTTGTGAGTTCCAACCCCTTGAAATCGCCGCTATCGTAACTGATTATCTCTGCGTGGGCACAGGTGCTTTGAGATCATGTACGTTTCCAACCTTTTCTGGCTTCTCTCACGGTGTTTGAGCTCTGGTTCATCGATCAGGGCCTTCCCATATGCGTTGACTCCGCCTAATTGCGGCCACACGTTCTGTGCCACCTGTATTTTAAAGTGGTTTTTCTCCCGTCTGCACAAAGGGTGCGGGGGTTGGCACGAAGCCGTCGACTGTCCGTTGTGTAGAAGTGCTTTGCCGCATACGCCAGACCGGACACCGCGATCTCATTCCTGTTTTCCATTCACACCAAACCGGACCGCAGACACCGTTATTCGGGGCTTGATCAACACTATCTCTCACGAGATGGATCATGCGGAAACTTTGGCATCTCATTCATTGTCCGACTGGGGCGAAGATGGCCATACTAAACAAGAATGGTCTAGGAGGGAGAGGTATGTCATATAGGATTCAGAAGCACCGTCTTTCAAGAAGCTGATTCGGCACATTGTCTTTTGTTTGATGATTTTTTCCCGTGCCTGCCTAGGGTGGGGAGAATTGAAATGGCATCGATCGCCGCCCAATGGAACACACTGAAGCCTACAGATTTCGTTAACATCAAGACTCGCCTGGAGGTTTGACTTAATCGGGCCCCTGGCAAGTTTAGCACCAAAGTATAAACTATGCCATATATGTTGCTTGTCATATATATATGCTGCGAACCGAGTAGAAGCCCACACGTCGCGTGTGGTTCACATTATCAGCCAACACCTCATGGGCTCTTCTTGCTTTTTTGTCGTAATGTACTGAATGCGTGGCATCATGCTACTTGACAGTAGGTAGTCCTACTAGAGGTAGAAGCAACGCTCTTTCAATCCTCTCATTCCCAAAATGTCCTGTGTCATTGGCTCTTAGGTCTAGTGTGAACACACTCAGAGAATGAGACATACCCAATCGGCCTGAGTAAGCCACAAATCGCCAACGGAATCCATTTTACCCAGGACGGCAGCACCTTTCCACGCAACCACCTTGGGGTCCACGTCTTTAGGTGGAGGTATAATCTGTACTTTAGCCATGTTGGGAACCAACGGAGTGGCTATGGCTTGTAGCCTTTACCACGGCGATGATGATCAGACCACATTCCCTCATTTCACAGCGGGGAAAAAAATACCTGCTCTCGAGAGCATGCGCCATGCCAGGGGTATGTGCTCCTCCACCGATGACCAGGACGGCCTGGAGATATTTGCGTATTTTATCGTCGCCGCCACACGCCCGCGCACTGTTGAAAATGGCTACATCCAAGGGAAGCTTGCTCGCCTCCGAACAAATATCAATGGGTAGACCACCAAGGAAATTGCCCGTGGAGGGACCAGGCTGAGAAGCTGCTTGCGGTGTAGGTTGCGTCTGAGGGTTGGCTTGAGGCGTTTTTTCTTCTCGCTCCACCTCTACGATCATTGGTGTATCACCGTCGGCTGGCTCTGCCGTAGTTGGCGGGGGCGTTGGGTCCGCGGTAGAAGGCAACGAGTCTTCTTGCAGTTCAACTTTCGCGCCATTCTCGACGGGGTTGATAGGACTGCCTGTATCTCTCAGGTCAATAATTTGAAAATTGCGAGAAGAGTCACAGACCCTGCGAGGGAATAGCGGAAAGGTTTTTTGCCCCAGGCCCATCTGCAGAGGAAGGGGAGGGGAGTAAATGTTGGGTAGAGATGATCATTGCCTGGGTCTAAGTCATGGTGAGGGATATCACACAGAGACTCGTGTGTCGCGACTTACAACATGATCGGCCTGGTTCTCGACAATTTCTTCCGTGACGTCGGTACTCAACATTGGTCGGAGACCGACACACTTTCGGTCAAACTCAATCACACGGGGCTCAAATACACACTGAGGTTGGGGTTAGCATGCGACAGGGTATGATCACGCATACAGACCATGGGAGCGAGGATGATCTCATCGTAGGCTCGAAGACCATAGTTCTCTGTCGGATGACCGTACCTTCGCGCTACAAAATCGTACAAATTCAACGCCACGTCGCTCTGCCGTAAGGCCTTCATTACATAAACGTCTGACAAAATCAATTAATGAACATACCTCCGCTAATGTGCATAAACGAGACTTGAGATCTTCCATTATTAACCAATCATGCCAGCGGGCTAGATTGATTTCTCGGTAGGGGAAATTTATTCTCTCAAGCAAAACATACAGGAACTCCGTTATGTCGTTTCCGCCGATGTTTAGTGACATCCTTGAGTACAGTGAGAAGTAACCACAGAGGATGCAGATGTGCATACCTGGAGTCAGAAATAACCAGGCCTTCATCAACGCATGCGACACTAGTTTTGACAGCTCCTATATCAACGACACATGCATTGCTTATTCCAGCTCCATATGCTGCCGCGAGAGATTCCTTGATTGAACCCAAGTTAACTCTCAGAACCTGGTAGGTGGAAACATTGATAAGGAATCTCGACTGACCTGTTGTACACAAATTTGCTTGAATCCCAACGACACCAAGAGGACATTGACGAGTTCTCGGACGTAAACCCGGTCGTAGAAATCCGGAATGACCAACATAACGGAGTAATTCTACAGATATCAAAGAACATCAAGTAATGTTCAGGTTCCGACGACCACCATCCACCGACCTTGATGTCACGGCGCTTGATGTCTAGTATCTCCTCGAGGACATTGCTGATTATGGTCTCAATGTCATCCAGTATCATCTGAAAAGAAGGATAATCCCTGCTGTTGAAGTTCTGACCATGAATGGGCCACCGGACGATGTAATTCAATGCGTGAGGGTCCGATATCCGCAAGGCCTAAATCGAGAGAAGGTCACTGCAAGCGTGGCGTTGGGAGACGAGGGAGGTACCTTGTCCCCGACCAAACAATCATCAGACGAGGGTCCATGAATCCAATCAACCCGCGAGAAATCATTATACTCGGGAATGATTTCTGGTTTGAATTTTTCATTAAATGTAGAAGCAATGCTCGTTGCGTTCGGCGTAACACGAAGCTTGTAGAATCGCATCCTTTCTCGAAGCGAAACCGTGATTGAAGCTAGTTTAACTTCGAACTAGGGTGTTTGAGCGTGTTTGAAACGATATAGGATAGTTGTTGCTTACAGGATCGTCAGACGGTGGTGCAACTGCGTATTCATCTGCATCTGCAGCTGCAGATGGTATGCCGCGTCCTTTACGCGGACGCGCGATATTCTCTATGTACTCGGGCTCTGGAATGGATCCCTTGTACTTTCTCGCAATGACGTTCGGAACGGCAATAGGTGTGACGTCGGAAGCCTTGCCGATTCGGAGGTATCTCGAGCCCGGATGGATAACCACGACTTGTGAACCGCGTCTGTGCTAGTTGTTCAGAGTTTATCACGGAATACTGACATTAGTGGCATCGCAAATAAATGCTTACCTTTGGTCTGGGGGCGTAGGCGTATCATCTTCAGCCGCCATTTTCTGTTTTCGAGCAGCATTTCTAGCCCAGATAGTTTGTGATTCTGACTTGAGATACGTTGTACCCATGTGCTTGGGATTGGGCCTGAGCATGTTCGTCAGTTCCGTCTTGCAAAGAACATACCCAACATACGCTAGAGGTACATGCATCGAGGTGTAGCGCATGCCAAAGTCATCTTTCTTCGGGTTTGGAATCCCTCGCGGCATGATGATCTGGTATGGTGGTAGTAGTAGTGACAGTTAGTACCAAGTTAGTACTTGTAAGTAGAGTAGTAATCACGCTTTGGCCGCGGCTGACTCCGAGTTGACGAGTCCGAGTTCCATCATTATCATATCGATACATTGACACATTACGGTCAACATCGCGTACATCTTGGTCCAGTCCAGTTCGATGTACCATCTTTTGCCAGCCTCCACTCGAGCGGGTTCTCAAGGTTTAACCAGTTGGCTAGCGTCTTCGTATCGACTGGTTCGACTAGTTCCACCAGTTCCCAGTCGTTGCCGCGCGCCGCCATCATTGCAGTCTCCTCGAGAATGTCTACAATCAAGGTCCCCTCCATGACGACAGGAGACGGCCCTCTGGTACGCCGCTCCAGTCGTAATCAGACAGGGTCTATTCTCACCGAGTACCATGAGAGCGAGTACTCAGTGAGCAACCGCAACCGAGGCGGTCTCCTCCCGCAGGTCCCGCGTACGCCTCAATCAACTTCCACCACAAAACCGATGCGGCGCGTGACCCGTGCCAGAAGTCGCGCTATGGATCGGAATGGCGAAGGATCCTTGGAGGCCCATGCCCCTCAAATATCATTTGTCGGAGTCCGAACTTGACGCAGACGTCGACGCTGAAGGAGAACCAGACTTTGATGCTGAAGGTGAGCTTGACATTGAAGTTCAAGATGACGGCAGACCGGCCAAATTTGACTACGCTCAGTATCCCTCCAACCATAGCGGAGACAAAATCCTCATTGTCAGAGCTCATACCGTTCGCATATTCTTCTTCATTGGCAGCTTCGCCACTTTCCGGTCCATTAAAACCATTGCTAGCCTGCAGAAGGTCATGATGCTATCAACAAAGTGATGCTGCCGAATAAGAAGAGGACTGTGCTTGAGGAAGCTCAGTGGGAGGACGACAGCAAGGAAAAACCGCTTAAAAGAGAGCTGATGATGCATGGTAAGTTTCGACCGAGTCCTCCACCGTATCATATTTTGATTGGTCAATGTAGCGATGGAGACCCTTCGAGTATACCGTCCGCAGCATGTAGCAGGGAATGGGTCAACAACATGTTGGGGCAGCTGCATTACATTATCTGGGAGGCTACCATATTCAAAATCTGGACCTTGGAACACTTATGGTGACTCCGCAAGTTAATTCTACTCTCATTGCCGTGATCGTACAGTTATTCATTGAAGTTAAGAGACATGTCAGCCGTCCGTGATCTATACACCATCCCTTCTCAGCAGATGCACCACAGTTCACGACGCGGCTCGCACTACTGTCCGCACAATGCTGGCACCAACACACCCTGAGCTTCGACTTGCTATGGTGGACTCCTGGACCATTTACTTCTCTCCCTCAAGACGCCCGCTCCTGGTTTGGGATTGTTCGAGAAAATCGCCTTACCTTCCTGTCCGAACTGACCAACAACACGAAGCTACATAGTATTATCGCGGATGTTCGACGTCCTCCGAATTAGTTCGTTAATTATATGAAATGAAGGCGCATGGAACGTCTACGATTGTTCGTCGGCGCCGGGCTCGTCGTCGTCGTGTTCGACTCGTCCCAGGGCAATTCTGTTTTCCAGATCGAAGCTTTGAGGAGCTCCCGATAGCTCCACCGCCTGAGCCAAGACGACCTACGACTGCTGAGCTGGCGATCCAGGAGGAGATCGACTAACTTTGTTGGAATGTTGCCTAGGGTCCATCCAGAACTTGAACGCAAGTTGGAAATTTACAAGGAGTGCGAGCGTCTTTAAGACTTCTGCTTCTCCAGGAGGAATACCAACGTGGTTTGTTGACTCCTTCATGCAACAGCGGGCCGGAACTGTCTACTTTGTCTATTGAATTTTTGCTTCATACGAAACAGCTACTTAGATAATGTAGGTGATTGAACTACAGATCCTATCACAATCCATTATCGTTACACAACAAAATCACAGCGATTTCCGCTCTATCATGAGAGGAATCAGATAACCAAACTTCGAGTCAAAGTAATTATCAAATCATTGAAACGAAGAAGAAGATCTGGGTTGGACCTGTTGCCATATAATAATACAATCATCTTTCCAAGTCAGTGCAGTCTCGCTGGACAATGACCAAATTGTAGCAGTAGTCAATTGTGGCATGGATAAATATCTTATCATAGGCACAGATATGTATGTTACAGGGTTGCAGTATAACGGTAGCGAAGTATGCAAGGATACACGGGGGTATTCAAAAGGGAGTTTACCAAAACGCACACCTAGGACGAAAGAAGTTGACTGGATGTCGACAGGCCGGTGGAAACGAAAAACTTACCATCCGGAGAAACACTGGCAAAGATTCTCCAACGACGTGGCCTGGAGGATGAGTTTATCCACTTGGGCCGGAACGGTGAGCACAACATCGTGATTGAAGTCTCTGCCTGCAAATCCACATCGGTTCAACTTGGGATATTGTGACTTGTCACCAACACACACCTGTAAGCTTGTGTTGCACGCGGTTGTATACAAGCAAGGCTCGTTCGTTCCTGACTTCTTGCCTTGCACCTGGTTCTCCGATTGCATCTAGTACTAATCAGTAAAGATTATGGAAAAACTGTGGGCGGGCTAAGTACCATTGAAAATGTCATTTTCATCGGCACGGAGTTTTCGGTTGGGAGCTTGGGGATATGCCGCAACCTTTGCAAGTTCAGCAACCCTTCCCGGGTCGGTATCGACATCTGGGGGAAACAACTGTAAGATACTGCGGAGTTGTAGAGTTTCATATTACCTTCCTGCCTCCTAGTGTCAACATCAGCCTGCATGAGTCGCCAATTGATGAGCGGGTCGTAGACAAAGGCCTCTAGTACTGCCATCAGCGACTCCTTATTTGCGCGAAGCACAGACATGGTGATCTCGCAGGTATGTCGGAAGCTACCCTCGATCCCACTGATCTAAAGACCAACATCAGATATACTTTTTTTTTTAGAAAAAAAAAGGTACAAAGCCTACCTCCATGGCATGTGTGAGCATCCTCGTGAGACGGAAAGGGATCCTTTCAGGGAATTTTTCTCGGTGCATAGCAACCTCGAAACAGTCGCCGAAATCAATGTGAACAACCTTTCCTGTGCTTCTCTCCAAAAGGAGATTGGAAGGATGACGGTCTCCTAACCCCAGAATGTGGCCGACCATACTGTTGACAGCAAGAGATCGCGTGTACGTCGCACGGCGTTCTAGCCAATGCTCGGAATTGAAGCTTTTTAACCATAACACTCGGTATAGATCTTGTCCTGTCGTATTTTCGAGAGCGTATTCGAACACCTCAACTTTTTGAAGGAGCGTTAGATTTTCGTAATCAGGTGCCATCTGGAGGCGCCGTGGTCAACTGGCCGAGTCTTATCATCATGGAGTCCCTCTCATTCATACCTGGAGCATCAATCGGTACTCAATATTGAGCAGGACCTTCCGAGAATCACGGTAGTCGCGAACTAGCACATGAAGGGTATCGCTGTCTTTGACCCATCCCATCAGACCCGCGTTGGGCGCCAATGGTATTACAGCGTATCGTTGGATGTGCAAGCGTCTTTTGAAGCTGTTGGTGTCCACCGAAAGCAAGGTGTTAACAAGGCTGAAGAGTTGCATGACACGCTCGTCTTGACGCAAATCCTCGTGACCTGGATTCTCTGGGTGAGTGTGCGGTGGCTAGTAGCTGACAGACGGCTCACCTTTGAGAACATAGAGGTAATCCTTGCCATCGTCACCCTTGAATGAAAGACGCCTTGGGCGTTGTTTCGAGGCAATGACTGTCAATTTGGTTGTAAAGCTTGCAATCTTGATCACGCGCTTGCCACTCTGATAGGTACCTGTCGAAGAACACTCTTGTTAAAATCTCGTGCATGGATATTGACGTCAGCATACCGGGCATAGCAAGCTCTAAATCTCGTGCCTTCAGCAACTGAGGAGACACGTATTGCAAGTCTAGTGTGGTGAGCTGCGGCAACTGTTTCTCTACTTTCCTGAACACCTGGTTTCAGACAATGTCAGCATCATTGCAGAGTCGCATTCGATTGTCATACTCCGTAATAGATGTCCCAAGCTTTATTCAACTCTGACATTTCTCCGTACGCACGATAACGACGGCAGGCTTCGCGAGCTTCATGCAAATCTCTGCCAAATGCTTGAGCGAACGAAGTCTCGCGAGCAGTAGTCGGGCCCTGCGAGAAAATCAATGGTATCTTTAGCGCACAATCCAAACCGCACTCACTGCTTCCAACAACTCGTGTAGGGGCTCCAGCGTAGCAATCATGCCCTCCGGATTCTTGTCATTGAAGAACAGTCTCGATGCTTCTTCAAGACCCTCGTGCCACATCTCATGCCACAATATGGCCACACGAATGAGCTCATGGCTGACCACAAGAGCCTATCATTTATGATGAAGTGCTGATCATTCCTGAGAAAAGAAAACACGCACTTGTTCAACAATGGTGGGTGAATGTTCCCGCATCCTATCCATGATATTGAGGGCAGCATTCTTTCGGGAAGCGCTGGACGATTTCGAGGCCACAGTGAGCGGGTATATCAGCGCTTGAGGGTGATGTTTGCCAACTTCAGTCAACAAGTTGTTGATATTGCGTCTGACGTTGCCGCTCGGTGTTTGAATGCGTGCAATGATCTGAATATGTGCAAATTAACGGGGAATTCCAAGCAAACCATGTCACACTAACTTGTGGTATGACCTCTAGCCATGTATCGACTTCAACGACAGAAAATCCACTTGCCATTGCCTGGCTAACATCGTCGTGAGCACCGAACTTGAACCATAGTGTCAAGAGCCGTAGTGTGTCTTGTAGAGCGTTCTCGTTGCGCAAAGCTATTGAGCGGAAGAACCCTGGAACGACAGATGAATAACGTGTTCTCCTCAATGCTAATGCCACAGACCTTGAACTGCCTGTACAATGTGAGCAGCTAGACCGCTACCTGGTACGTCAGTAGCCGTGCTCTCTTTTTGACTCTCAAGGTGTCCAATGACTTCGAAGTTCGCGAGAGCCCATGTGTGCCATGCTTTGTACCAGTTAGGATCATAGTGTGTTGCGAGGAGATACGAATGGAGAATATCCTTGACATTTCGCTTTACAGGAAATTAGCTATTGATATCAACCGTACACAAGATACTCACTGCATCCCAATCTTCCTTTAGTTCGACTTGCCATTGTCCTTGTTTGAAGTAACATCGTGCGAGCAGGCGAGACAGTTCATCGAGTTTGTGTTTGTTGACTCCCGGCCGCTGGGAGAGTTCCTTGGTCTCCACCTGCAGGTCCCTAGCCAGGCTTGCAGAAAACTGGCGGAGGAAACTCAGACTTTCTTCACGGGAGCCATTCGCCCACATATACTTCAGTTGAGCATAGACAACATTTGGTGGTGCCTTCAGATGCTGTTGGTCATCCCGCAGATGCTGTAACTAATATTTCCAATTGTCATACTGCGTATATTTGTGGTAGAAACCGCAACGCACCCTCTCCGGTGATAGTAACGAGTTGATCGTCTTCTCCGCCAACGCCATGCGATCCGATTTTCGACACAAGTTGGCAAATTTGATCCACATGACAGGATCATCCTCGGGATTTAAAACAAGCGCCCTGACCTGCAAGATACGTTGCCAGGTCTCGACGTCGGGCTGACAGCCTTGCAGTCTGATAGCATATTAACTATGATTTTGAGGGGAAAAAATCAAGGGTCCGCACCGTTTCATCCATGTCTTCCGCATTGCTTGTTGCCGTTCCGGTTGGTCAGCATATTGCTTGTACATTATTATTTCCTCGAGTTCAGACAGCATCTGCGCGCGAACCAGAGTGCTGGTAATGTCAGGTCAAATGCCAACATCGAAGTAAAAAAAGTGATTCACTTGTATGAACGGCCATAACCTTCGCCGACGAAAGACGTTAATTCTGGCTCCAGTAGGTCTCGAGCTTTCCCTATCTCCCTGAGCGCCTTGGAGAATTGGTTCTGGTGGACGGACAAAATAGCCTTGTAGAATGCTCGATCTGGCGAATCGCCCCTCATCGTCGTGATATAGTCATCCATAGAATCCCACTCATGCAACGACCAGGCGGCGGCGGCGGCCATGGGGGCAATTTCTCTACGGTCTTCGTGATTAGCATTTGACCAATTTTCTTCTACTTGTGCCGCAAGTTGATCCCACTCGCCGAGCGCGTGCAGGCACTTCATCCGTCCAATTTGAATATCAGGCGCGTCAGGATCCTCTTCCGCCTTCTTTTCATAAGCAGCTAGTGCTTCTTGCCATCTGCCGAGCCTTTCGTACCATTCCTCGTGTTTACTAACGTCGTACTGTTCTCGTGCGATAACGAGCGTGCCCCAGGCTGCGTCGTGTTGCTGGAGCTTGGTGTTGATACCGATCAGTGCTTCGATGATGTTCGGTGAGGTCTCGGTGAAAAATTCCAGCTCCTTGTAGTGCAGAGCTTTCGCGTACGCATGGAATCTCATCGCATACTCGCCGAGGGTACGATGTTCTATAGGGAGTGGCTTTTCCTCGTGTTCCATGAATTCTGCGAGACTGAGCAATCGGTGAATCAGCTCGGACGGTGCGGTGGGAGAGGTGATTGCAGCTTCGATAGAGCGAACAAGTCCTTCCTAAAGAAATTATGAAAACCCTGGGACCAAATCACACCCCAAGGGCACATACCTGATACTGATCGTATAGCTCGGACCAGCAAGAAATAAACGCGGCATTGAAAAGCTCCTTCGCAAGTGGTGGATGGAATTCGACCAAACTCATACAAGCTCTGAGAGCATGGGAAGGCGACTCTTTCATGAACTCCACGGAGAGGCGATGCATCCATTCCGTCCAATCGTCTCGCGTAGAAACAGAGGACACGTCCCAAGCTTGTTTTAGGTGTTGTTGATTGACAGTCAACTTGGCTGGTTCAGCAGGGGCCGAGATTTCCGCAACTCGAGAGTTCTCCAATAAATCGTGGATGCCGGACTCTTGAGGCAAACGTTCGCCATTCAAGAGTTTGTTGATAAGATTTTCATACCGCGGGTGGTGTATGCGGTTGCGGAATAAACACTAACAGTATATCAGAATTCACTGTAATCAGAATAGCTGAAGAAACATACCTTGTTAATCATGGGAACAAAGATGGCGAAATCCGAGCCAAGCTGGACTACGATTGCACATAATGTATCCATTACCGCCATCCGAAGCTCATTGTTCTGACCGTCAAGAACTCGAACAAGTGGGTGTACAATTCGAGAAGCGTGGTCCGAAAAGTTGACGCGTTGGGATAGATGAGCCACTGTCTGAATGGCACGTTTACGAAGAATGGTCGTTGCATCTAGCCTCTCCGCCGCTTTGACGATAATCGGGATGATAAGATGCAAGTATTCCTCGATGTTTGCACCAAAAGTGAGGAAGGAATCGAATATCTTGATTTGCGTGGACATTCTCTTCTCGGTGAGCTCCCCTTCGAAGACTTTGAGAAGAAGAGGTAAGATGGTATGTAGGAACGGCCTAAACTCAGCATCTAGTGCTTTCCCCAGTGCTTCGACGAGCGAAACTATGGGAAGTTGGAGGGATGTGTTCTCCCAGAGGTCGGTCACGAGCCTGAATACCTCAGGTGTATAGTTTCGCACATGCTGTTTGATGATTCCAACCAGGATCGCGAGTTGCTGCAAATGAAACTCCTGCAGCCGGGCGGTAGAAGTAAGTGCAACAGCAGCGAATGCTGGGATGATCTGACATCAACGTCAATCGGACATCATGCCATAGCTTGTCCAGAGATGAAATACCTGTGGTAAGAAAGTGACACATTTCAGGCCTTGGGTCTTGAAAATATTCATGATAGCTTCAATGACGGTATGGTGATGATTACTCATAGACTGATCTCTCAAGACCGTCAACAATGCCGTGATGACCACAGTTTGATAGTAGTCATCGGTGCCTGTCAAGGAGCCCGTGCTGGTGATGGCAGCTGCAGTAACAGCTGGAAGGGTCCCCTCAGCAGCTCCATCTTCGTCCGGCTTTGTCTACCACCAAGACTTCAGCGCGAGGTACCAAATGCAGAGCGATGCGCCATACCTTGCGTCTGTACGGGTCCAGTGCGCCAAGAATGCCCAAGACCTTGACGACCTCCCGAACGACCTCGCGGCGAGATGAACCAGACTCTGTTCTCAAAATCCTTCCTAGAACGGGAAGAAGCTGAGGGTAGTCAACCAAGGGAGATATGACATAGCCCGTGCTTGAGCAGAGCTGTCCCAAGGTGCGTAGGGCTGCATCCCTCTTGACATGCGCTGGATCTTGTAGTCGGGAGATGATGACCTGCATTAGCTCGGGGATGTGAGGGGCAACGTCTTCGCCTCCAACAGCCGCAAGCTCCCCAAGACACATCAAGACATTGGCGGCGACTGCTGGATTGCTGTCGTTGGCCTTGGGGATAAGTACGCGAAGGATGGGGAGGGCATATGGTTTGATGAGCCTTTGGGTAGCACTAACAAGTAAAGTAAGGAGGCGAGTGCAGTCCTCACGGTTGCGGCTAGAGAAGTGTGAGCTGGAGATGCTGAAACTGGGGGGATACACACGTGACAGTAGAATACTCCAGTTCAGTAAGGAGTTGTATGAGTGACTTGCGCAGTGATGGCATGACATATGCGGGGTTGTGTTTGGCGAGACGACCGATCAAGCCGACGGCGGTGACACGGTTATCGAAGACCTCATCGTTGAGGGAGATGAAGATAGAACGAACGTTCTCAGCCTGTGCAAGATGTTTGTCGAAGCGTTCGTGCAGCGACGAGAGGACGGTCTGCCGGATGCTTGGGTCTGTAAACGACGTCAAGAACGAGTATAGCATATTTCAATGGAACTATCGGCTCACCTGGATCCGCAATGCCAACTGTAAGTAATTTGTCCAGCACGTCGCTGATAATTTCGATGGCATGACTGCTGGCCTGATAGCAGATCGGATCTCGCACAAACAACCTACAGCAGGTCAGTGCACCCGCCCGTCGCACGTCTGCGTTGTCGTCCTCGAGGTATGGCAGTGCTGCGGTTCGAACAAATTCGTTCAACACGTGTCCTGCGCTGCTCTCAGATAATCTCTATGGTATCGTGTCCACTTGTCTTACCACTAAAGTCAAACGAACCCAGCGTAGAGAGCGCAAGCGTAATCAACTCAGGACTCTTTCCAGTCTTTGTGCCAGACAGGTCACGCGGATGGGCAATGGCATCCCCTCGCACCAGCGACGAGGGCGCACCAATCACCTTGTATGGTAGTCCGATGAGTATGATCGAGAGCAAGTCCAGCAATCGGTCTTGAATCGTCTTCAATAACGGCGGAATGTTCCTGGCAATCGCTACTAGCGCCTGCCGCAATGGTTCACTCAGCCCACATGCAAAGAAAAGGTCTAGCTGATCATGCAGTAGCTTCGTGAGGTTAGGCCCAACAGCTGATGCCAGCATCCCAACGCATTGAAAAATGGGTTCTTCTGAGGGTGCGTTTTTTTTCCTGCCCTTGATGTGAGTACCCAGAATGCAATCAACGGCGTGTACGAACCCTCTTTGTTGTAGTCCGAATTTGATCTGAGCCATGATAGGGTCCAGAAATGGCTTCATATCACTTCCCACCGCGGTTGCGGTGTGCCCGATAGCAATGAACGCTGTCATCCAGTAAGCAAACCTGACGCGATATTGTGCAAGCAATGCACACCAAAAGAACGCTCATTTGGTTTCTCGAGCTGTGTCAGAAGATGTCCCATCGACTTGTGCAGGTAATGCTCAGAGAATGTCTGGGTCTCGTACGCTGCTAGAGTTGGTATCAGTGTGATCACCATCTTTCGCACAAGACTGTCCCTATGTGACTTGAAACGGAGAATCTGCTCTGCCGTGTCAAGGAACGATTCTCGCATGAACTATGAGCCAATAGTCACATATGTTCTTCATCAAGAACGATGGGTGCAACTCACCGTGTCCCCATGAAGCAGCAACTCGCGATACATGAGCAACGATCCGTGAATCACTTCAGGTTGTGCCATCTTTAGTCCAAGCTGAGCATCCTGAAGAATCTTTATAAGGTATGCCGTCCGGGTCTGTCGCTCTCTATTTGCCACAATTTCTAGACACGCCGCCAAAAGCTCAGCAGCACCTTCCCGAACCATGACGCGAGAATCACGCAGGGGGATAAGAATCTTGTCGAAAACAAGGCTGATGTGGGAATGAAAGTAGCTCGCGCTGTTGCGCGCCAATTCCTTGAGGATGAGCACACCGGCATAGCGTGGTGGTTCCGGACCCTGCAGAAGCTCCACGGCAGCTGGCACTTCAAGATCCATGAATCCTTCTCCAAAGTCGGCACCGCCAATGGCAGCTATCTGCCCTAGAGTCTTTGAGGCTGCCAACATGATGTTGACGTCGTGGCTTGGAAGGAGCTGTTTCACATAATTGTAGAACCTGTAGAGGTATCGCTTTGATCCAACGATGTCTTCCCCGTCGTTCTCCAAAAGATGGTCTATGTACTAGCTTAAGCGAAACCACGATGAAGGGACAAAACAGAGGCGCACCAATTGCTAGCAATCCCCCTAGTCTCTCGACGTTGTTCTGACTGTGCATCAGGTCGAATATGCGTTTGTTGATGTCGTCGTCCCATAGCTTCACCGCAGCATCGTTTGGCATTTCTACTACTGTCGTGGAGACCTACGGGAAATTGAGCGCGGCAGCTAAATCGCATGACGCTGTACACTCACGTAGCGACGTAAATCAACTGCAGCTTGGAGACGAGCATCATGACTAGGATTCCGGAGTCTCTGAAAGATCTGGCCAAGATTGTCTGTATGAATAGAAGTAATGGTCGACGCCATGCTGGTCGACGACACTGGTGGCCAAGCTCAGACTTCCTTGAAGCTTACGATGACCGTCACAACGTTACCGCACTGAGAACCTGATTTGGTTGTTTGTACATGTTGAATTCAGAGGGCTTAGGGAGGGATCCATTTTTGGCAAACACGCCAACTTCTTACTAGTACTCAACTGCGCGATCCTGCAAATTCCTTTGTCTCCGGAAATAAACGCATCGAGTCGTGTATGCAGTCATCAATTTTTAGTTCCTAGGCGTGTCTAGAGCTAGCCCGGATACGGTCCGGTCCCGCTCATCTCCCGGAAATAAGTAGACGACGTTTGTCACGACGAGCACGGAGTCATTCGCGAACATCGGCCTGGTGGTCTAGTAGTATGATTCCTTGTTAGGGTTGCTATTCAACTGGCACCAAATTCGAGGAGGTCCCGGGTTCAATTCCCGGCCAGGCCCCCATCTGCTCTTTTTCACATGCTGGACGACATGCTGATGTTTCCGGACTCTTTTACGACAAAAATAACGCCGAGATGAAGTAGCAGCGCCGTTGGAACGCATCGAAAGTCGACGAAGGATGCATCGATGTCGATGAAGGACGTCGATTGATTGATTTACCCATTCGCTGCTAGGAGCACGCACGTACCGTATCTCTTTTCACGTCACGGCGACTGATCAAAGGGCCGCGTCAACTCCACGGAATACCAGGACAATCCAAGCCATCAGGGGTACATCACGCAGACCAGAGGTTCTATCCAAGTGCGCGTCCCTTAATCAAGTACCCCGATCCGCTGCTTTTCGACTCGGAGTGCTTGGACCCGCCTCGCGCGAGTCTCTGCTCCATTTCTACGGTGAAACGCGAAACTGCTCCGAACCGCAGCACTTATGACAAGGAGGACACGAGGCCGACTGGACGCCTCGAAGGTCGGGAAGGACTCTCCCGGTTGAATAAGATGCGGGCAGCCATGATAGTTTGACGTGAACAGGTAGATTAAATTTCCAGCCCCGCGGGTACGCTTACATAACAAGTCCGTTTTCTACGGACCTCGGATCACACGTTCAACATCCGAGATGCGATGGGTACTCAGCCAGTGCTGAGCTTATGATTGGTGCAGCTGGCGCCCGCTTGAATACCATTGATAAACACCATTTTTTTTCCATGCAAAGCTCCCTGTCGTCACTTTTCCCCTTCACACTACCATCATCCAAATGCATGTTCCACCGTTGGATAACCACGGACACAACTCTTGTTTTTCCTTGAGGCGTTTCCGTACACCGAACCCTCCCCCTCCACCGGGTCCAGCGAACCAACCGTGTACAACTAATAACACACCGGATCGGTCGGCCAAGAAACCGGACATCACCCTCGACAGCGTCCTTGTCCGTTTACTCGTTTTTGGATGGTCACGTTTCCTGACAATCCCGCTCCAGGCAACCTATGATGACATCCCCATATCCTTTGAATCTTGCTGTGACTTCTGCTCCAGTCCAACCATTCAATCTCTCGGTCCCCCTCCCACTTACTCCGGGACCATGTCCAACTTCGACGCGCCGTACGGTTTCATGACGACCATTGTCTCCACAATAGATACCATTGATCCCGCCCTGAGATCCCTGAGTCTTGGCATCCACGGTAGGTAGACGTTGACATGAGAATTGTACACTTTGCAGACGTCTTGTCGCAGACCACCCCGAGCTCATGTTCGAGGAATAGTACGTCCTCATTACTAAATATCGTGCCGCTCCACATGACCCCTTTCTCAGTTACGCACATGATGCGCTGACGTCCTTTATGGAAAGTCACGGTTTTATCGTGACTCGCCACTATCTCGGCCTCCAGACTGCATGGAGAGCCGAGTTCACCCACGGTAAGGGAGGAAGAATCATTGGCGTTAACGCCGAGATGGACGCATTGCCCTTGATTGGGCATGCATGTGGTCATAATCTGATCGCTGTGAGCGGCGTCGGGGTAGCCATCGCAATAAAATCCGCATTGTTGGCTCACAACGTCACTGGCAAGGTCGTTCTACTGGGAACACCCGGTAAGTTAGGACTGATGGTGGCAGAGAGCAGAATTTAAATATATATAATCCGATCAGGCGAGGAAAGTGGCGGTGGAAAAATCATACTACTGGAACGTGGCGGTTATGCCGGGATGGACGCATGCATAATGTCTGTGCTGGCAGCTTGTCCGATTAGTAAAATTCACTGACCGTGCTGCGCAGGTGTCATCCTTCGACAGGGCCTCCCGATTCCGTTTCCACAGGATCATGCTTGGCTATGCAACCGATCGACGTCGAGTTTTTTGGCCAGTCGTAAGTCGAACACGTAGGACTTTGTTCAGATTCACAGAGAAATTAGAGCTCACGCCGGGAACGCCCCATGGGAGGGCTCGAATGCCCTCGACGCCGCATTCCTTGCATACTCGAACGTCTCTGTACTCCGTCAGCAAATGAAACCTGACCACAGAGTCACCGGTGTCATCCAGGGCTGCAAAGGTGGAATAAATGGTAAGGTCTCACAGATTGGACTGACGGACATGATAAATGCGTTTTATCTTATCAGTGATACCCGACTATGCTCAGATGCATTGGCTTCTCCGCGCTCCTGATCGCGTTCAGTTGCAACGTCTGAGGGAAAGAGTCGCGGCGTGCTTCAGGTGAGGCTTCAAGTTGTCACTCGCCCACGGGCCATGAGTTGTGATTTTGACCGAATCAAGTGGGGCATCCACTGCGACCGGATGCCGTCTCAAGATCACTGATAGCAAAGCCTACTACGAATTGCGACAGAACGCTGTCCTGGGTATGTTGAATCAAATCCGCCAATCTGATGCTGCCTCAACATTCTTCCCAGGGAGATATTTCTCGCAGACAATGACTAGTTGTTTTGGGATGACCGCACAGCAAGTTTCTTTCGGGGCTTCTACAGATTTTGTGAGCTTTTCTGCCGATCGCCCCGGAGCTGAATGACTGATCTGATGCGAACTGACAAACCACTACTTCCCCATAGGGTAACGTCTCTTTCGGCAAGTGCATCACCTTCAGGCACACACACACAAGGTAGACTCACTGTGGTTTAAATATATATATATTTAGAGATGCCATCGCTGCATCCAGCTTTCGGTGAGAATTGGGGTGCTAGATTTCATTGTGGACGTCCAGCTCATTCTTTCACGTACAACGTAGCTATCCCTTCGCAACCACAGGGAGGGAATCATACGCCGGCGTTTGCAATTGCTGCACGGAGCACAGAGGCTCATAAACTGTGCATGTCAGTAACCAAAGGTCTAGCACAGACAGGATTCCTTATTCTCGCCAACGATCAATTTTACGCTGAGGTAGGTCACTTGGTTATTTCCCTTACGCGGTACCAATGATGTTTGCCGGACAGGTGAAAGAGGAACACGAACGAACTCTCGGTACCCCTGGTGGATGGTGAAGTGGTATTCGGCAGATGGCCCACTCGGTTGTTGATAGTGTGTAACAGTAGTCCTCAATACCCATACCCTAAGTACGAGAAGCCAAATCTCTATGTGATTGTATCCAAATGGCAGATGCATCTCGAGACACATGCAGATTAGAAATAGGAAAGTCACACAAATCAGTGAGACCGAAATATATACATGAAAGAAATTCGGTATCGCGTCTTACAAGGAGGGGCGGGAAGCCCCTATGTCTTCGACGTCCGTGGTTTCTTTGGGTGGCGTATGTTTGCCGTCTCTTCGTGGCCTCGCATGGGTACGCAAATGGTGTCTCGACTTGCCAGCGGCAGCCTCGGCGACAATACTGGACGTGGGAATGAGAAGTTAGTCCTTCACTAGCCGAGGTACTAAGTATTGTCATTACAACATACCGTTCGAGTTCTCGACGTTCCTCGTCAGATTCATCCGGCACTGCGTTTTTGAAAATGCGCCCGATAATCAATAAACCCTTCCGATCCTCAGTAAGAAGCCATGGTTATCGCCATTATTTATGTAAGTAGCCATACCTTGGCACGGTTCACAAGTACCGAGTCAGAAGCTTCGCGATCTTTGAGGACGGCATCCACGACCTGATCGAGGTTCAGACTACCAAACGATTTTTCAAGCAGAGACAAGACTGACCTCTCGTAGCACCTGCACGACTTCAAAACGCGTTCCCCGCCAAGAGGCCAGCAAGATCTGTTGACACGAGGTGATTAATATAGTCATACATTACGAGGCATGTGGTGTGAAATATATATACCTTGCCAGTCATGTCTTCTTCCATAGCATGCAAGACTTCTTCATCCACCTCATCTTTAGCTTGAATCTTCTCCATCTCCTGCATCAGTGATTGGACGCTAAGCCTGATATGATCGCACACAGAGTTTCGTGAGCGACCTTCTCGTGTTTACTTGTTGAGAAGCTTACGCGCTACCAATGACACCCCACGCATCCTTTGCCACCGAACCTTTTTCCTTCATCCGAGACCAGAAGCCGCCACTAGAAACTTGTGAACTTTGGAGGTGCACAAGACCGCGACGACTCACAGTCCAAGAAACTTTTTCGATTTCAGATACGAAGTGGCCTTCATGATGTAGACGGTGCCAATGGCATGCAGCAACTACATGCAAGGGCCTTGAATACACATTACCTGGGGGTAAACATCAACCTACCTCGACACCAAAGCTCTCCAGCTTCAAATCCTCAGCCTCTAGTCTAACTTTTTCCCGGAATGCAATCGTTTCTGGGTCGTCGTCATCCCCAGGGTGTTTGGCTTCGACCAAGGGCCTTAGTCGATCGGTCAACTTGGTCGTGAGTGTATTCACACGCTCCTCCAGAGCCTTCTTTCGCTCCTCTTCAAGTTCATGAAGCTTCTTTTTCTGCTCTGGCGTCAACTTATTGCGTTTCCTGGATGCTGGGTTTGCATCTTTGTCTTTCTCCTGCGATGGCGACGTGGGGACGCTCTTTGATGCATTCTTGGAGTCGAGTGCGGACGCGCGATTGGGTGTGTCGTCGTTACTGACCGATACTTTGAGCGTGAGTGCAGAATTGTCAACTTGCTTGGCTGCTTGACCCGGCGAGAGAGAATCCGTTGGAGGTGTCGTGGATTGCGTCGGAGCTTTTTCCTGAGCGGACGTAGTGGGCAGAATGATACCTTCCTTTTCAAGTTCTTCGCGCTCTTCGTCGGTGGCTACTGTCTGCGCTACAGAAGTCATCTCTTTCATCAGGGATATTTCCCCGATCTAGCAAATATTGAGACGAACCAGACCGAAAGCAACGGAAGAACGTACGTATTCTTTAAATCGCTCTCCGCCAAAGACATTGGCGAAGAACATGGCGGCGTCATCCAGATCGCTGGTTTCCTTGTCGGTCTGTCCCGCTCTTGAGGACACCGATGCAAATCTTCTAGCAAGACAAGACTTACCATCGACTTTCCATTCTTATCGTACACCGCGCGTAAATTCTGTGCCGGAGAAGTGTCAGTTTCCTTTGTACCTCCCAGTGTAGATAACGAACCGCCACCTACAGGATCGGACAGAACTTGATAAGCTTTGCTATGGACACGAGGCACACGCGTCAACAGCTATTCCATACCTCTATTTGATGTGGTGACCGACTTGCCTTATTTCTTTGAACTTCTCCTCGGCGTCTGGGGAAGGATTCTTATCCGGATGGTACTAATAGAACGCGGGAATTGGGGTGGGCGGACGAGATCGGCACGAGGTATGAAGATCACTAAGCGCCAAAGCAAGTGATGTAGATGTCACCACGAACCTTCATCGCTTGTTTGCGGTAGGCCTTTTTCAAATCGGTGTCGTTGACATCGACGGAGACGCTCAGCTGTTGTTTCGAGGGTTACCGGGGTAAGAATATTGTGAGCAAGTAAAAAGTGGCACCCGGGATGATTCGATCACATACCAGGTCATAGTACTCTGTCTCCACGACTGCCATGGTGGCTCGCTAAGCTTGGGGTGGTCTGGAGTGAGAGGTCGTGTATGGTCGTAAAAAGGATATGCAGGGGGTGCGTTGCTGTCGAGACCAGAAGACAAGAAGACAGTGAGCGCAGTCGAGATTTGGAGTCACATCTCACAGCCACACAAGATGATGACATGCGTGTTTAACCGGCTTCTACCAACGAACATCGTAAAACAAATTCAAGCGCTACATTTGAATAAAAATATCGAAAAATATAAAGTTGATGACGTGTCGTGTCCCATGCGTGGATCCGAATAAAAAAAATGCTCGTAACACCCTCGAAGGCCCCACAAGGCCACAATAGTATGTATGATGTCATGAGACGACCTGAGACGACCGCTCTTCTATTGCAAGTACATTCGCGGAGAACCGGACGGCCTTTCGTGGGGTCGTTGGTCTGGTGCTATCACTAGCGGAGGACGTGAAGGAGCTCGCGCGACCGAGCGAGGAAGGTAAACTGAGAGGCCGATAGCTTGGAAAGAGTTTGGACATGCGAATCCGCAAGGATGATAATGGGCGCGATGGCGTTTGTGGAACGGGGCCGTTGGTGGGCACTGATGGCCCAACCTTGGATGTTGAACATTGCTGCGGCGATTGGGTAAGGGTTGACACCGAGGGGGCCGATTTTTTCATCGAGGAACGTGACGGAGGGGGAAGGCTGCGGTGCGTGCGATATTGGGAGGAAGGCGTGGATGTCGCGTGCTCGTGGAAATCGTCAGACGAGCCACGAGAAGAGTGGACCGGAGCGTTCAGACTGCGTCGCGGGGGAGGGGAGGGGAGAGAAGGGCCCGCGATGGGTCTGAGATGGGGTGTGCGTGAAACATGGAGACCCATTGCGATCTGCTCGATGGTAGGACGAGAGTCGAGATGACGCGAAAAACCCGCACGTGAGGTGTTGCGGGAGTGTCGCTCCTCAGGGGTCGAATACATGGCTCCTCGCTGGGCGGAGGGTAATGTAAGAGATGGGAAATGTGCATGAAGTGTAGGAAGACGGACCGGCGGGTTGACGTTGTTCTTTCTTCGAGGGGAAGAGGGGGGACTGAAGGACTTTCGCACGGAGATGAGGAAGCGGGACGCGTTGGTTGCGACGCCGGGGGGTGCGGGAGGAATGCCCGGACGGGAGGAGTCGATGTGGGTCGGGGGTGACCGTGTCGATGGTGGATGATTCATAGGGTGCATGTCTCGCTAGAGCCTATCAAGTTGACTCGTCCGACGGCAGCACTCGGGTTGGGGGTCCACCGTAGCGTGAAACGTGGAGCAGACTATAAAGTACTGTGCGGCCGTTTAGGGCGCGAATTTGAGCAAAAACATGCGTTCAACGTCCACCGCAACAAACGTTGAAATGTCGAAGAGAGCTATGTTGGCAAGTGGCTGTGTCACCGCGCCGCCCAGGTGAGACTGCGCATCCACAACGTGTCCCCCCACAAATTTACCGGGCCGACCGTCACACGAGCCAAGCAGCTTCAAGTTAGCCATCTAAGCATCGATCGTCACTAGCACGACTCCTTGCACACCGGAGGATCGAGGAAGTATTACATAATACAATGGTCTAATCCCAAGTTGGAAAGTGTTATGTGTGCTGGCTCTTATTGTTTCGTTTGCTTCCACATCGCCATGACCATGACACTCGTCGTGCTTCCAATTCAACATGATCACACCTATTGTCATGAGTAACCTATAAGAACTTGACTCTCGCGCTGCATTTTCTCCCGTGTCGTTTGCCACCGTGCCCGTCCAATTACTGCCAACGATCTCCGAGAGCTGAGCTCTGCAGGCTGTCCGTTCTTTTCACTCGTCTGAGACGATTCCACAATGCCATCATCATCATCATCATCCAAGGCTGTCATTGCTCCCTACCGTGCTTACCATACTTCACACCTTCCCGAGCCCTGGATTGTGGAGTCGAAACCAATGTAGGCGATCCATAAATCTTGCCCGTTATCCTCGTCAACTGATCAATCTATCACAGGCGCAAGACGCGCACGTCCCTCTCAAAGTTCATCGAGCGACAGGTCGTCCAGGCATGGAAGCGTGTTACCGGAGTAACCCGTAGGCACCAACGGACCTCCATCCTTCCAAAAGACTTTGTCCTCGTCACGTCTCGTCGTCGCAGCATCATGTTCCGCTAGCCCTGCCATAATCCTCCCTTGCTGATCATGTCCATGATTCCAAAATGGTGTTTACAATGGCGCCGGGCGCTCATTTCATTTCCCTCTGCCGTAATAATTTCATCATGGACCATTAATCTACTTCTCAAAGGACGCTGCACACTATAATCGCTCACCTCCGGACTTCTTTTCTATTGAGTTGCTGTCTGTATTACCACTCTAATTGTAGCATTACTACTTTATTGTAATATCAGTTAGATTCAATGCTTATCTCCCCCATCTATGGTCCCGTCTCGCAGCCCTACTTCATACGGTTCCGCGGTGCACAAGATATTGAGAAAAGGAATGGCTGATTGTACAAGTGAGAATTCAGTACGTGGAGATGATGTAGACTATAGCTATATTACAACTTAAAAATCTGCTTCCTAAAAGATCAGCGCTCAGCCTTCAAATTTCAAGCTCATCGAGATTGTGGGAGGCTATCTCCTTTTGACACTGTCCAGTGAATGCCGCGATCAATCCACCAAGTCGATGTACAGTCCGCTTCAAACTCGACCTGTCTGCATTGGCCTCACAAAGACGTTGCTCGGTTTCGTCGAGTTTCTTCTTGGTAGTGTCGAATTTCCTCTGTATCCCCTCCTTTTCTTCCTCCAAGGAGGTGATCTGAATGATGTCAGCAACGTCTTCCTCTTAGTAAAGTAAGACCCTTACCTTCCGACAAGCCGCAATGAACGCGTTGTACCAGTACTCCAATGTACCCTGATATCTAGCTGTGGTCTGCAGTAGATCTCTTGCGCCTTCGTCCAATGCCAGGCCGTCTTCCTTGAGAGCGGTCTCACTACTACTACTACTCGCGGGAGTTGGTGACGTGTTGAAAAAAGGTGAATCTGTGGCTTGGTCTACGCGACGAGGATTTGACACGGGCGTCATGTAGGGATTGAATGATCTCGGCGCGACCCTAAGCTCAAAGACGAAACAATCAGGTCAAGCATATCAGCCCAGATACTGACTTACGGGGTGGCGACCACAAGCCGAGTAAGTTTAGCCTGATGTTCAGAGACCGCGTCATGGTAGTCATCATGACTGCTGAAAGCATAAGCACGCAGGCTCTAGTTGCTAGAGAGGCATCGTCACTCACACTTCTGGATCTGCCTCGGAAGCCACCGGAGTAGGTTCAAGGTCGTTCACGACAACATCGTTCGACAGCTCAATCCCGCTCGCAGAGTTAGAGTTGGACTGGCTAGTCATCTCCACTGCATCGGAGCAAGCAGGCTGATGGTCACTTGGAGTGGTTTCACTGCTCGCTGTCTTTGTGTGTGACAAGCTGTCGAGGGATGCTATGCTCGTTTGAACCCCCAGAGCCTGGGTTAGTCGAGGTTGTGTCTGAGATTGCAAGCGTAGCTCTCTCTTCTCCTGGTAAGACTGCAGCAACAATGCCATCAACTGTCACCAAGACATGAGGGAAGTTGTTCGTGTTAAAGATGTCATTCCACACCTCTTTCTTTGTAGGAACCTTTCCATTCGGGAAGAAATGTCGTTTAGCCAGCGCTATGGCTCCGCGATATTGATGGTCGTATGGGATGTCTCCGTATCCCCTTAGCTTGGGAAGGAATGTTGCAAGTCTGTCCATGCAGTTGAGCGAGAATCATTTTGTCAGATATGACACCACCAACATTTTCTTTGCCCTTGGCAGTATCTTTATCACATCGATAGCATGAGGATCGTCTGCTTTGGTGATCAGTTCGACGTATCCCTTTTGAACCTGGAAGTTATTCCATAAGTTTACTAATCCATAAACCGAAATGAAAAGAACTACGGTGATGAGCAGGACGGCGGCAGCTTGCTCGGTCGACGTCTTCCTCTGCCTAATCTTCGTGCCTTTTCCCCGGGAGTTCACTGGAAAAGTTATGCACATCATCGCATCGCACCCAGAGACGTGAATTTAAAACACGATACCTCCGTCCATGAACTCGTCGAACTGCACTTCGAGCGGGGTGTCAGCATCCTTTTCACCACCCTCTCCCTGTGCGTCGTCAGCTCTATAAGCGAGTTCAGCGACCACCTCTGCTCCGACTGTGAGTATCGCATGGATAGGCTGATCGACTGTGCGGGACTCACTGGTTGGATTGTTCGCATGTGCGAGGAGTGGAAGACTCCCTAGAGCGCAAAGTCGTCGTCGGGTAGGAGGCATTCTTGATACAACTCGTCACAGCACAGGAATAGATAGTTCGTGGGTTTGAGAGAAAGTGATCGATCCTCGCATTCCCTGCGGAAGAGGATCCCTCTTTATAATCTTGTAGGACGTGCCAAAGCGAGTCATCGTGGTCGATCGCGTTTCCGGCAATTCCTTTGTTCCTCGGCGTCTCGGCCCGCCTTCAATGAGCAACGCGAGTCGTTACCGTGACGCCTGCCACAAGCTGGTATCCACTCAACCAAGACAATACGCGAGTTGCACAATTAAAAAAGGTGTGGTTGTTGCCGGTGATAGGGCGGAGAAAAGACCTGAAAAGACTTGAAAGCATTTAGAAAGGCACTCCGAGTCCAGGCGGTCCAGACTGTCCAGTGGACCCAGAAAGTCGAAATAGCACACACATGACGACAAAAGACTGAACAGAACACGACGCGGCTACCGCACGTTCCAAATCAACACCCAAGCAATTCGAGCTATACTCAACCCAAGGCTGAAACATCTCATTTGTGCATACACTACTCTCAAATGTTACACGTCCTCACATTTGCTCGAAACGCCGCAACGGTGCAGGCGTCGTCGTGTCCAACGTGGTCTCTATTGACAGCTTGGCCAAAGCATCCTCAGCCTTGCAGCCGCATCACTTTCACGGTCGCCTCCGAGCCCGGGCAACAGCCTGGTTCATGAAGTTGTGAAAGAAAGAAAAAATGACATGATGATGAGCTTTGCCATGCAGAAAAAGTCAACAGTGCTGCTTTGGGGTCAGTTAGACCCCGCAACCGCACACGAAACCTGAAACAGGTTTAGAACCTGGATTACAAAATACTACAAATAAGGAAAATATTGCTTGATCCGGACACATCCGGACTAACCTTATCATTCCCACGATCAAAACGGGTCCAGGAATATCCAATTGGGTAAATGCACACTATGAACAAATTTATAATGTACGCTGAGCTACAACTCGAATTGATCAGCCCAGTGTCGCAAGACACCTTCGCCTTCCAGATGAAACTTGAAGTTCTTGATGTCCCGACATACAATCATAGCATGTGAGTTTCGAACGCCCGTGAAAAATGCACGCTCTTTCTGCAGCTGAGGTATTTTGTTCAGGTTTTGAATGCAGCGACGCTGTACAGGGCTAAGCAAAGGCTGGAATGGTGAAGGCTTCAATTCCAAACTGCCATTCAACCCCTCCGGTACTGTCAGATCACCATCGATCTGATCTTCACTAGACAGAGAGGGTGTGACCTCTGAATTCTCGTACACGTCAAGTATAACGCTTTCAACCTTGCTTTCCAGCTCTCCAACGATATTGGCAAGTACATCCCTGTTCGACCAATCAACCGCAAGGGTCTGAAGACGAGCCCTTGACTTGTGGGATGAAATGGAGAGGCGGAGAAGTACAAGCGAGATGAAAGTAGGCATTATTATCGGAAGGAGCGCGTACACGAGCTATGGCAATGAATAAATATATATGTGGGCACACAGGAAGAAAGGCGTGGCGGGCTCACTAAATTCAGAGGGAAACCACCCTGAAGCATTGGTGGCACCGGTGGGGTAAGGTTTCGGATTTTGGTGAGCAGGCTCGTTCTTTTCCGTGCTCGAGGCGGTGGGGGAGAGGATGACACTGCATACGACTTGATCACATGTTTGTATTCGTCATGAAACTCTCTGGGGAACACTGAGTACTTGAAGAGTCAAAGAACGACAACACATACATTTCAATGCCGTTCGTCTCATGCTCTGCAAATAAATCACTTTCCTCTATCGCAGCAGTGATATAAGGTACCGTAGTGTCATTGACACTGCAAGAGAAAGTCAACATCGCGTTGCACGTTGAGTGTGTCTCGGCTTACGCGTTTGCATAGATCCTTAAGTTAGGAAAGAGAATGAGGGCTTGATAAAAAATGTGATCTATGCACAAATTCAGATTGGGCGTGCAGTGAGAAAGAACGAGACACACTAACCCGGATCGGCGAGAATGTCCACGAGGGGTCTACCTTTCGGAGACCACTTGTCGACACAGAAAAACTGTTCACCTGTGCGCGACAAAAGCCTCGGACCGATATAGTTCGCAAACGCTGAAAAGGTGGAAGGAAATCTGGGTATCCCAATGTGTGGTGTCGCTATGGCGTTGAAATTGACGGGTATCACTTTCTCAAAGAACTTGTTTTGGTGCAAGATTCTGAAAGATGCTATCTCAGCGCGTCGTGCAGCATTGTGAAAAGGAGGAACGCATACCCAATGACGTATCGTGCGACTAGGCCGCCTAGGCTGTAGCCGGTTACCGAGAAGCGTGTGACGTTCTTTCCCTGCTTCTGATACTCCTCGATTTCCTCCAGGATCTACGAGGAGAGGTGAAGCGTGTGAAGGTGGGCCTGGTAAGGAGACCTCTCACCTCCTGAGCAACCCTCTCGCCTCCCCAGTCAATCCCGTCATATGTGGATTCGTCGCTGTTCGTTTTCGCCACCAAGACCGCAAGCTGCGGTCCATCAGACCCGGTGTCTTTGACTTCACGGATTATCCTGTCCATCTCAGCAAGATGGTTGGGGTTGCCCCACATGCCGTGGATGAGTACCAATAAATGAATGTCTGACATTGTGATGTCTCGATTTGTGCGCTAGGCACACGGAGGACGAGTAAGCCATAGATCGGGACCGAAATACCACAGTGCAAGAGCGGACCTTTAGAACCAGAGGTTAGATGCAAACGGAGAGAGAAAGCCAGTCGATCCAAGTGGCATGCGTCGAGTGCGTTGGGAAGCAAGGCTGGCGTCACCCATACGGCCTGGCTTAAATGCGTACACAGCTGGTCGTGTGACACCCAAATGCTGTATCATTAATGTCACGGCGCCCGTCCCTTAGTGCACCGACTTGGCTACTTCTTATCAACCACGTGAAAACCGCCACCTCTTATCGTACGCACGCACGATAAAATAGTCTGCCTCTCGTCTGGAAACTATAGGGCCAATGGACATTGTACAATCGTATATCATTGCGGCGCAAACACGTGTACTCAATATCATCAAAACTACATAGATCCGAGTCACCAGTCACGAGTATACTGGCATGGTATCCCGCCCACTTCAAGCAGTTGCGGAAGGAGAATCGTACAAAATAACCAACTTTGTTGGCCAGGGGCTGCGCAGCTGCTGGGCATCCAGGTAGATATAGCAACAATCCTTGAAGGAACTGTCGCAGTATCGTTGGAGCACTCCCGACTGACCAGGTCCGCGCCTCACGTTTTTAAGGGAAAGGATGCTCCGAAGCACATGAGTGACAAATTTAGGCGCAATATCAGCCCCGACGACCTTAAAGGCAACATCCGCTCGGAGATACCGTTCGGGTGGCGCACGAGTTGCGTCGAATGTGGTGGGGTTAGGGAAGGCTTCCTCCTGTTACGAGATCAAAACAGGGTAGCATAAATTAAATACAATAGACTCACGTTCATACCAGCACCAGCAATATCCAAGTAGAGGCGTTCACCTTTCTGGACCGTGAGGGAGCCAACAGCGTGGTCTTTCGCAGCGACGTAAGCCCTTCCCGCGAAAGGAGGATCGATTCCTATCCAAGATGGTCAAGAATTTGTTCCTTGCACAACAAGTTACACTCACTTAACGCTTCGATAACATATGCCTCAAGACCAGTTATATCCTTTGCGTCGACGCTTTGCGCCTGGGTACGGAAGGTTGCATGCTCTTCGGAGTCGAGAATGAGGTTCACGACGTTTGTCAAGGCTACACATTGCAAGGTTAGTACACCTGTAGGCAACAAGCGTTCACACTTGCCTAGTGAGATCTCTGCGGTCGTGCCAACCAAAAGAGCCAAGATCTCGTTGACGATCTGTTCGTTAGAATGCCCGAACTCGTAGAGTCGCTTCAAGAGTTCATTGTGGTTGTTCTTCTTCCTGCCAAAGATGGTTCCTATGATTCCAGCTATGGATATCTGTAGAGGAGACAAGTACTGGAGCCTTGATCTCATGCAAGCGACTACTCACCCGAGACCCGGCAACACCGAAGGAAGCGGCCTTGATATGATGGGACAGCTCCTCGACGTATCCCTGGACCTTTCGTCGGGTGACCATATAGTTAGCAGGCTCGATGTCGAGGAAGACGAATCTGCGAATTGGTCAGTCGCATACAATAGCGTTCACTATATGCATCCTTACTGGTAAATTTCACCAAGAATACCATATAGTTCCTGCGCAGTATAGACACCGCCGGTATGATGTGGTTTATCCTTGAGTGGTATGCCAGCCTGAAATAAACGTGAGGTAACAATGTCATCATCTCCATGCATTATCCACGCACGATTTCTGAGGCAGCCCAATGAACAGGGACAAGTTTCAAGACATCGACAATGTTCACGCTCCTGGTGCTCGAATTGATCAACGGGCAGGAGACAGTCGAGATTAATTCGGCAGTTTTGTTGTAGAAGTACTGCCCAATCTTTTCGATAGCCTCGGGCGATGGAGCTAGTGCGCCTAAGAATTCCTTTTGTACTTGGGTCGCCTCGGAAGACGCGGAGAAGAACCTAAGGATGCACAAGCATCAGTGAATGTTGCCAAAGAAAACGAATGAGAATCACCCGCTGCCTTTGATGACTTCATTAGCACGCTCCTGGCACATCGCAGTGAAGCTCTGCCCATCTCTGAGGACCTCCCCGACTTCAACATAGCCAGAAACTGTGGTTGGTGGGACACGTTGTATTGGGCGTTCCACGGAATAATCATCCAGTTTGCCTAGGTCCTTGAGATATTTCTCCATCTCCTGCGGTTGCATCAGGGGGAACCAGGTATACACCGACTTCACGTCATAGTCATTTGGAAGAGTACGAAGGAAAAGTCGCCCAAGAGTGGAACCGAAGCCCCAAGCATTCGGATCACGCTGACAGTCGGCAAAGCCCCACGCCGTCATGTTGTGAGGGGTGAAATCGTGAGTGAAGAATCGATCCCCACGAGTAAGGGCGATTGCATCCGAGAGGATAGCACGAGAGATAGTGTAGCCAGGGCATAGGCCTGCACCTTCTCTCACGGGCTTTGTGTCCTCAGCTTGGAGACCGACATACAACTCCAAGTTGTCAATATGTCCGTAAAGTTTCTCAGCTGCCGCCGCAACCTGTTTGTCTGGGTTCCACTCTTCAAAGCTCGAATACGCTTACCGTATGTCTCGTTAGCAATTGAGCGGAACCGAATAGAGCAGACACATACTTTTTAGGCCCAAGAATTTTCGGAAGTCGTTGAGCGAGCAAACACCCCACCTACGGTTAGCTTCAATACCCATAATTTCGTTCACTTTCATAATGCCTGGTGTACCCCGGGCACCAAAAGAAGCAGCATGATGAGATGTCCTAGAGATATATAATCAGCTATTGTTGATATTGCGACGGAAGTCACACACGAGTCCTGCAAAATCTTTGCGAGATCCGAGTCTTTGAAACGACCATCTTGGCGTTGTAAGCTGTTCGTTGGTGTAATTTAAATGTAAAACAAACGAGAATTATTCTTGAAACTCACTTATTAAACGTCCAATGCTCAACTCCAGGTTCAGACGCCTCGAGTTTGGCTGCAGTCCTGTAGAAATCTCCGGCCGTGATTTTCTCAGGGTCCTGGCCCGGGAAGAGCTCTCCAAACTGGCGCCCGATCCACTTCTCGTCTTCAAGGGACATGGTAGCATGCCATCTGTACAAGCAATTGAACTATCGAAATTTTTTAGCTTTACTATTGTAACGCCAGCATTAAGTTCACGAACCTCGACACTACATGCGTTCCCGCGGCCACGCTCGACCAACTGGTGATCTACTGAGCGCATTTCTCCAAATGGTTCCAAGGACCAATTAAAGCCTTTCCGAACAAGGCCGAGGATTGCAGAGAAGTAGTCAGAGAACACGACTGCAGCAAACCAGGCGCAATTGCAAAGGCGGGCGGTCTGGAAGATTTCTGTGATGGAATAATAATAATTCAGTCAGTAACAATCAAGAGAAGCGCCCACAAACCTTCATCTTGCTGGCCCAAGTTAGAGGAGGGCTGCGAGGACGGATCAACCCAGGTTCCTCGCTCATTGATTTCCAAAAGACGACGCGCAATGTACTGATTCCACCTCGTTAGGATGTCTAGGCCTTGAATATTTATAAACTTACGTTGTGGTTACGGTTGAACAGAACAAGAATCACTGCGGTAGCAGGGGGAAGCAAGAGCAAACGATCTTCAGCAAAAGTGTCGGGATGGAGACAGCCTCGACCATCTTTGATTCGGATCTGGATTGCATGTCAAGTACCTGTATAGACAGAGGGTGGAAACAATACCTTGTCTTGCATGGCTTGATCGTTACCATATAAGGGAGCGAGGTCAACATAACTGGAAGTCAAGTTGTTGTTCACATTTCTGTGATCAGTTCGGAAGACGCTGTGGATAACAAGGGCAGCAAATGAAAACATCAAAGATGATAAACCAGCAGGATGTTTTCGGAACTGGCAATATCATCAGCTTCGGTAAAACGTTCTGATGTCAATAAGGTGTTACCTCATCCCGGCGAAGTAAAGTGTCAAATACTAGGCCAGCATCAGGCAGCTGATTCTTTGGAAGAGGGTTACCCTGTTGCACGGAACGTGAGTATGGCGTCCCAGCCTTGCCCAAATCAGGACAATCAGGGTTGTTGTTAGACCCATCCGCGGCGCGGAATGCATACTTGGGGCCACAGGATGTCGCAGGAGGATGAGGGAGATCATAGTACACTAGTACGAGTGTGAACAGCAAGCCTATGTATTACATAGGAGCACTCACAAAGCTTGACAACAAAGCTCTGTAGAAGGTCTTGAATTATGCCAGAGGGGTGGTTGGCCATAAAAGACAACAGATTCTCAAGCTAATCGACAACAGGACTTGTTACGAGATATCAACAAAATTTCTTCAGAAACTCACCAACATCTTCCGGTCGTCCATGGCACCCGAGTGCTCGATAAGGTCGAGGACAGAAGACTGTAAGGAATATTAGACATGACTCCTCAAGTTCCAAGTGGCTGACCCACAATGCTGGATTCATTTATGTCCTCAGCGGCACGCTTCATCTGCAATGATATTAAAGTACTGCAGTGACTTGGACGAACATATACATACCAGGTCTTTGATGGCTGCGAGGGCCTTGTCCGCGGCTGATTCACTCGACGAGAGAGTTGGAGCGGATTCAGCGACGGGCGACGCATTGCCATTCTGACAAAAATGAGTTGGCGTAAAGCATGATATGTAAGATACTTACAGACTGGCTCTTGGTGGAGAATCGTGACGAAAAGGTTCGGTTAAGGGCAGACATGGTGGGCGGGGGCAAGGAGAAGGTACGGGTTCTCTCCACTGCTACTTATAGCCCACGGGAACTGGGCGCTACCAAGAAAGGGACAGTTACAAACAGGGCGCACTAAGTGATAAACCGAACAACGCCCACCTTTGCATTTTGATTGGGGACACATACCCGTTTTGTTCTCATTCGGATAGCGTAATGATAGCCGAATTTGTGCCGACCATTTGACGAAGGCAATGTGCCTTCAAGTTGGCGCATGCACGCCGTCCTGGATTGATCAGTGTGAAAGAGCCGTGGATATGCTGTTAGTTCAAGCAAGTTCCTGCAAGATATGAAATGACACCGTACGCTGCCGTCGCACGGGTGCTGTGGAACAAGCTTCTTGAAATGTTCATCATATCATTCTAAATCGGTGGTCGTGCCGGGCTAACGGGTTAGTGACGTACGAGAACCTCCGAGTCTGTCGTGCGCTAAGGTCGACTCGCTTCAAGTTTGCGTCATGACATTGAGCCACCACAGATCGCTTGGTATTGATGTAATTGCGCTGCTGTCAGGAGGCTGTTGTCTTTAAGTTGGCCTCGCCAAACAAACTGGTGGGTGAGAGAGTTTCGGTAATAAGCAGCGTGATCATATCAGCGGCGGAAGAATCTTCCATGGTGAATTTCCAAATGGATATTATGTAACATTGTTCTTTGTTCACACGCCACCTCCGTGGACGTGTTCTCTTCCGGAGAATCGAAATCCGACAAACGAATGGATTCGTCTGAACTTTACCATGTCAAACAACAATTCACCCTCGGCGCTTATCCCGCCCTCATCCAAACACCGAACCCAGAACCCTCCTCCCCAGACTATATCCCGATTATTCTTTACAAGGCCCGTGCTTACCTGGCATCTGGTGACTCAGCTTCCGCTCTTGCCTTGATCCCAAACGAGTCGGAGAATGTCGCGCTTCGCGCCGTTGCTGCTCTGGCACAAGGCGAGGAAGGTCTCGAACTCCTGCGCGACCTTTGCGTAGAAATCGATGCTGAAGATGCAGACACCGGGGAATGGGAAACGGAGATGGTCACTGTGTTAGCAGCTACTGCGTTTATCCGTGCGGGTGAAGTCGAAGAGGCTCTCGAGACACTGCGTGAATCAGCCGCTGTCGGCAATGAATCGTGAGCCCTTTTGTTGTACTTCATCAAGCTCTCCTGAGCTTTTCGTAGGTCTGCTGTCCTTATTCATCTATACTTGTCTCTCTCCCGACCAAATATCGCTCGAAAAATATTGTCGACAGCAACACAAGCCAATCCGGATGCTCTTGTTCTACAGCTATCCGAAGCTGCGATCTCGCTGGCCACTGGCGCCCAGGGAACAAGTGGTAAGTTTTATTCCAATGTTTATTCTTCACCCAAACTATACTCGTGACAGGAGAGCCGTATGCCTCGGCCATTTCCTTCTACACCGAACAGTTGGCCAACCCCTCTGTGTCTTCGGCTGCCCTGCTCGTCGGAAGGGGGGTGGTTCGCATTTTGCGTGGCGAATTGGCAGCTGCACGGAGCGATTTGGAGGAGGCGGAGAGTATCTTATCACGTGCACAAACTGACCAGGGATTAGATGAAGTCCTCGCTGGTATGACCGTTGCCGCTGGTCTTGGTGCGGGGAAACGCAGCGAAGCGGAAGAGCTGTGGACGTAAGTTAATTTGCATCGATCGCCTGTCCGCAGGGTATATCCTCAGGAATCTCTTCCTTTGCAGTCGACTGTCCAGCCAATACCCCTCACACCCAATGGTAGCGGACCTCAGTGCAAAGACGGATCTCTTTGATTCGTGTGCCGCAAAATTCGAAGTACCACAGCGTATCGTGGTTGCTTCCTCATGAATTGTCAAAGTTAAACTCACTAAAGTAGATTTGTTGCAATAGAAATATTGCAATTGCCCGCAGGAATGTCGATGAGATTTCTCCGTAAGTATGCAATACACCCCCAAGTTTTGGAACATGTTCCATGTGAAGGGTTCACATGTGCATCGCTTCTTTGTGCACAACTCTGCAGCATATCTTTCCATTCAACATCTCTGAGTGAAGTCATAAAGTCTGCCCTATGTGATCTTTCTTTTGCTCTTATATCGCCTAGGGCCACTCAACTAACCTTATGACTAAATCATAGGCCTGGCTTATCATGGTTGTACCTCAGGCTGCTTCCCAGGGTGTTGATTAATTTGAGACATGGGCATGGGTCGAGGCTCAGCGCTCAGCGCTCATTAATCATTGGTCCCCTGGGCCCTGGGCCCTCAGATCTCAGATATCAAATAACCTGCTCGGCAGCTTTCCTGTTCACGGCGAAACTTTCAAAGCGACTCGTGGTGCCAGAAATCGCGATATGATATTCAGATCCCAGGCCCCTGAGAAGCACTGTCATTTTTATGAGCTCTCGACCACACCTGATTTATCTAGAGGGGTAGATACGGCATAGTGATTCTTGTGGATCGATATGTTCCGGCCCGTGTCGTGTCTGCTGACCAGTACCGCCAAGTACGTACTAAAGCCTACGATTGCTCATCAGCGAGCATCTTCAGCTCCTACCATGCCTGACAATGGTTTCGCAGAAATCTATAATCCTCGCAAAGTTCTTGATGACCCCGCTTTTCGTGTACTAGGACCAAATGAGACCCCTTCTCCGGATGCCAATATCGCAGCTTTCTATAACCCTGGCCATGAAATCCATCTCGTCGAGAAACCGCGCCCAAAACCTGGCCCTGGTCAAGTCTTGCTGCATGTCCGTGCTACAGGAATTTGTGGGTACGTCAAAACAACTCTGGTGACATTTTGCGCACTCGAATCTACGTCGGCTATCGATTGACAGGAGCGACGTGCATTTCTGGAAGCATGGCCGTGTCGGTGATTCCATGGTGGTGACGGACGAAGTAAGGCTGTCATTCTCCTTCGCAGAAGGGTAATTATTGAATCCCGCTTTAGTGCGGCTCCGGCCACGAGTCCGCTGGGGAAATCGTGGAGGTGGGGCAAGGTGTCACTCAGTGGAAAGCAGGTGAGCATATAGGAAAAAATTGTGGTTGGATTCCAACGCATAATCAGGTGATCGCGTCGCGATCGAGGCGGGTGTACCCTGCTCCAAGCCATCTTGTGACTACTGCAGGATCGGCAGATATAATGCATGTGCGTGTTTATACTACTGTTAGATATGTGTGAGGGACATCCATTCCTTGATGCTGACATACAGAATATGCAGGTCCTGACGTAGTCTTCTTCTCGACTCCCCCCTTCCACGGTGCGTCGAATGTCGTGAACTGGAGGTAATCATTAACGCTTCGTCGAGTCAGGGACGCTCACTCGATGGCATCTCCACCCCGCTGAATGGCTTCATCGTCTGCCCGATTCGGTCTCATTCGAGGAAGGCTCATTGTGCGAGCCCCTAGCCGTTGCGCTGGCCGGCATTGAGCGCAGTGGCCTTCGTCTTGGTGACTCCACTCTCATTTGGTGCATCAACTTCGTGATTCGCATTCGTATCTACTAGTATCTTACAACTTTTCAGCGGTGCTGGACCAATCGGTTTGGTTTCCCTGCTGTCTGCCAGGGCGGCAGGTGCAGAGCCCATCGTTATCACCGACCTATTCCAGAACCGTCTTGATCTAGCGAGGAAACTAGTTCCTGGTGTGCGAACAGTGCTGATCGAACGTGGAGCGACGCCAAACGAGTCCGCTGAGAAGATCAAAGCGGCTGCCGAGGGTCCTATCAAGATTGCGCTCGAATGTTCAGGTATCGAGAACAGTATACACACTGCTATCTACGTGAGTAGAGACAAATTTTTAGAGTAACATCTCACACAGCTAAATAATTCGCAGTCTGCACGATTTGGTGGAAAGGTCTTTATCATCGGAGTCGGCAAAAACGAACAAGTGGTAATATTTAAACCGTCTGGTCTCCATAATCGATACATTGACCAAATATTGTAGTTCCCTTTCATGCATCTCAGTGCGAATGAAATCGATGTCAGCTTTCAGTACCGTTATGCAAACCAGGTGAGGATGCGACTTGAATCTTGTTCGACTTCCATCACTCACCGGGACCACCTAAGTACCCTAAAGCGATTCGACTCGTAGCGGGTGGTCTTATCAACCTGAAGCCTCTAGTCACCCACCGGTTCAAGCTTGATGATGCGGTGTCTGCATTCCATCTCGCAGCGGATCCCACGCAGGGTGCTATTAAGGTTCAAATTCAAGATTGATCCAACTATGTATGCGAACGAAGAAGGAGACTTGAAACGAAGAAGGAGATATGAAACGAAGGAGACATGAAACGAAAACACTTCCTTACGACCTCATGTAGCACCATGTTCAGTGATAATGGTTGGATTAATCAATGTTCTGCAAATGCATCGCCCAGTTTTTGGATCACGTGATTGCTCAAATTTGAACGTTCCGATTCAACTGCTTCTTCTTACAATCAACATCATTGCCACTCATACACAAGGCCGCCATGGCGAGCCCCAGCAAAATACGACAGCGAAAGCCAATTGGTGCTCCCCCACGAGCAGAGAGCTATGACCAGGATGACGAGGACCACATGAACGCGGTGTATCGTAATCGAGTGAGTGCCCCGCGCTCCTGACGCTGACGTGTCATCTGAACATTCTCGCTCTGCAGCACACTCGGAGCGCGTTCGAGCAGGCCTTGGACACCCCACAAGCAAGTGTCGCAGTAGTTGGTATCCTCACTGCTGTCGCCTTCATGCTACGATTCTACAAAATCAACCAACCAGACCAAGTAGTGTGGGTGAACATCTCCTCAGCTTTCCTCACAGTCTCGAACTCACGGCCACCAGCTTTGATGAGGTCCACTTTGGCAAATTCGCGTCTTATTACATCGTGCGGCAGTATTATTTTGATGTACACCCACCCTTCGCAAAACTTTTGTTTGGGCTGGCAGGATGGTTCGTGGGCTTCGATGGTCACTTTTCATTCGAGAACATTGGAGACAGCTACTCTGAGAACCACGTTCCCTACGTTGGAATGCGTGCTTTACCGGCCATTCTTAGCAGTCTCACCGTCCCCTTGGTGTATGCCATCATGAAAGAGACAGGATATTCCACCATTGTCGCTGCATTCTCCGCAATGATCGTCCTCTTCGGTACGTTCCTATTTTCTGCATCTTTCGCTCTCGGATCAATATTTATGCGCTTCAATACAGACAATGCACACGTTTCACAATCTCGACTCATTCTTCTCGATGCTATTTTCATATTCTTCATGACCCTCACCATTTACTCTTATATACGTTTCCGTAAATTGCGTTACTGGTAAGTCTACCCGTATTGCACACACGCACACATATGCTTATCTTGTCACAGGGAGTTTTCAGTGGAGTGGTGGAGCTGGCTCATTGCCACCGGATTCTTCATGGCCTGTACATGGGGTTCCAAAGTCAACGGCATCCTGACGGTCTTCACTATTGGAATTGCTGTCTTGATCGATTTATGGGATATCTTGGATTATCGCAAGGGTCAAACTATGGTTTGTAGTCGGTCAGTCAGTACGAGCCATCTCCTAAGCTGAAATTTTTAGGAATACTTCTGGAAACATTTTGGGGCTCGCGCAATCGGTTTAATCGTCATTCCATTCATCATTTACCTCTCATTCTTTTACGTTCACTTTGCTATTTTAATACATTCTGGCCCCGGTGATACGTTCATGAGCCCCGCTTTCCAGGAAACCCTCATTGGCAACGAATTACTGGTTAGCAGCCAAGGTAAGTGATGAACCTCGGATTTTCTCTCTTGTCCCAATGCTCCTTCACAGATCTCCATTACTACGACATTGTCACAATGAAGCACAAGGATACCAAGGTCTTTTTGCACTCACACCCTGAAAGATATCCTCTTCAATATGATGACGGGCGTATCAGTACTCAAGGTGCGGCGCATTGACATCCCGTGAAGGTAGTAATTGACGTGTGGCCAGGCCAACAAGTGACAGGCTACGGGCATGACGATACCAACAACCAGTGGCAAATTATTCCAACAAAGGCACTTCCCGAGGCTGGTCGCGGTCGAGCAGTCAACCACGATGATGTTATCCAACTACTGCACGTTAACACGCAAACACTTCTTCTGACCCACGATGTCGCGTCTCCTTTGATGCCAACGAACCAGGAATTCACTACGTGGCCAAAAGATGATCGTTCACGTCATAACGACACACTATTCTTCCTTCAGCTTGTCGACGGTCATCCAGGAGACGTGTGGAAGAGCAAGTCAAGCCACTTCAAGCTAGTTCATGTGCCGACTAGGGTTTCGATGTGGACACATACACAACTATTGCCGGAATGGGCGTTCAAACAACAAGAGATCAACGGCAACAAGAACCCGGCGGACAAGAGCGCTGCTTGGTTCGTCGACGACGTAGTTGAAAGTGATAGTAAGTTTGTCAGTCCTCAAATGCGATGCCTCGAATTAAGTAGGAAATCAGGCAGCTTTCAAATCGGTGGTGAAATCAATGTCCCGCGAGAACCCAAGAAAATGAGCTTTTTCAAGAAATTCGCTGAGTTGCAGCTATTGATGCTCCAACACAACGCTGGTCTTACTGCCTCGCATCCTTACGCTAGTGGACCAATCAATTGGCCATTCCTTCTGAGTGGCATTAGCTTCTGGACAGAGAACGACACACAAAAACAGATCTACCTGATCGGTAATATCGTCGGGTGGTGGTCGTGTGTTATTGCCATCTCGATCTATATCGGTATCGTCATTGCTGACCTTCTGGCGAGGCGGCGCGGGCACAATCCCATCCCTAATGGTAAGCTGTCGTGAGCCTCTTTATCGGGTAAGCTAATCATTTGTTGTAGCTGTCCGCAACCGCCTGTGGAATTCTGGAGGTTTCTTCCTGCTTGTGTGGGCAGTTCATTACCTGCCATTCTTCCTTATGGGCCGTCAGCTCTTCATCCACCACTACCTTCCTTCGCACCTGGCATCGGCAATGTTAGCTGGCTCGGTGTTCAGCTTTGTCTTGTCCGATTCCATCAATTATCCTATATCTATAGCTGGACGTATGACGAAGATGCAACGTACGGAATATGCGGATCTTGGAGTGAAGGGCCCAGTACTAGCCGGAATCTTTGCTATCTTGATGTTTGCGATGTTTGTGTACATGGCTCCTCTCACCTATGGGACACCGGGGTACGTTGTTCGAGCGATTTCTTCTTTTCTGGTTGCTAACCCAGTATCGGCAGCCTTGACGGTGAGAGTGTGAACGCGAAGCGTCTCATGTCCTCGTGGACTCTTCATTTCGCCGCCAAGGTTACGGGTGATGCAATTTGATAGATTAATGACCAAAGTTTCAGTATTTCATGAGAGCAGCTAGCGATGTTGTACATAGTAATTATTGGCTTGCTAACAGGAAGACAAAGCTTGGGCTATCTTGGGGTCGGAGACTTGTTTGATCGATTAAGTGGGCCACTTTGCAGCTTCGCCGTGTTTGGTTACCGGTTCATATTGACCTTACGACTGAACAACCCGAATACTGATTCGCGGCCAGAATGTTCAATGCCCCACGACTCGCACAACGATATGGCACGACGCCTATTAACGGCCTAGGGAATAGTTTTGTCGACGAAAACCCACTTGCAGTTTCGATCTACGATGACCCTTGGAGCGCCGCGCCGTCACCTTCTCCACCACCTGGCTATGCTGCAACCTCGGCATTCAGCTCAGTCATAGGTAAATAAACCGGTTGTATGTTCTGCTGTTCGTCGTGCTTATACAACTGGTTGTAGCCGATGCAGCAGTGCCCGAGACGTACCACACGGCGTTTGCGGTCGTAGACACTACCAACACGGGGGAGGTGTCAGTCAATGCCCTTTCGCGAGTTCTTGCCACTTCTTTGCTTCCAGCCACAACCATTGACAGGGTATGACTTTATCTGTATGAATCCTTTCAGTTTGTTAACCACTCTAGTAGATTGTGAACCTGGTCAGCTCGAAACCCCGGGTCTCGAAGCTCGAGTTCTTCGTGGCTCTGGCATTAGTTGCTCTCGCACAGTCGGGGAAGGGTATGTCTGGCATTTCAAGCTACCGTGGTGTCTCGAGCTTGAGGTGTGCTTGACAGACATTAGCATCGAGCAAGTAGCTGCCCTTGGTGCAGAGAACAATCTGCCCATGCCTGCTCTGAATCTCGATAACTTGCAACCTAGCACTTCCGCATACAGCACTCCATATCCGACTTATAGACAAGACAGCATTCGACCCACCCCTTCCAACTTCACAACGGAAGACCCTTGGAATGTCCCTCGATATGGTGGTCCTTCTGATCTCAACCAGCCACGGAGTATCACTATCATAAATGGAGTTTCGTCCACCTTGTCCGGGTCTGGCCTCCCCAAAGATTGGTGGAAGAAACAGGAAACAGTCTCTGTGACTATTCAAGGACAACAAGGGCACCTTTTGAACAGATATACCGTGTACGAGGTTGTGACAGAGGTGAGTTTCTGGTACCGATCTTTGCACTGTGTCAACTAATGCGGTTATGCGTCGACAGCGCGGCCCTCCTGTTCATCGTCGCTATTCTGAATTCGCATTCTTGTGGGATTGCCTGGTTCGACGATACCCTTTCCGACTTCTTTGCCCGCTTCCACCAAAGCGAATACAACGTTAGTCTTCCTTGATACTTTTAATTAGTCGTCTAGCTGACTTCCCTGGAAGCTGACGCCGCATTCCTCGAGCAGCGACGGTACGTTCAACGGAAATGATTTGTCCTGCTCTATTAACCGCGGCCCTTACCCAGGAAAGGCCTCACAAGGTTCTTGAATTCAGTGATGTGAGCACCATCAGTTGTGTGAATGAGTGTTTGTCATAATCGACTACAGAAACCACCCTGTGGTTAAAGAAGATGGTCTCCTTTCTATGTTTTTGACGGAGGTTTCCTTCGAAACATGGCGTAAACACAATGCAGTTGCTCTTGAAGAGGAGTCCGCTAGCAAACGAGTCGATCAGATAGAGGAGATGTCCATTCCCAGTGACCTCGAAGAGAAACTTGCGTAGGTGGAAGATTACTAGGATTACCCAGGGCTGACATGTGTGTTCCAGAGTTGTCCGTGGAAAGATGAACCCATTGATTGAGCAATGGCTGAAGATATGTGTACTCGTGGAACGCATAATAAAGAGACGTGAATCAGCTGCGGTATGGGTTCCGCCAGATCTTCACCCTACCTATGTGCCAGCTCACTCCGTATTCCCCTTCTGGTCTGATTTGTTGCTACATATTACTGGTATCACCTCACCGGTATCACCCATCTCGGATTCTGTCCTTGATGTACACACCGACGGTTCTTCTGAACTCGACGTGTCCGATGAGCAGGCTGACCTGGCACGCCTAACGAACGTGTTGAGGGTAGTTGTTGAAGTTAATGAGACGTGTTGGAGAGGTGACGAGTGCGACCTTTGCAATGGCGTGCGGCAGGGAATAGGGTGTATTGCCGAACATACGCAACAGCAATCTGATCTGTTGGAACAACGGGTATGTCCTCCTTTGCTTTTCCGGGTTGAAACTGGAACTGAACTGAGCAAGACCCAATCTCTACTGAGGTCGACGCTAGAGTCTCTAAAGGTGACCTGAGCAATTGGAAAGTTTTGTTCGATGTTTGTTCACGACGAGTTATCAGAGCCAAAGGGACCTCTACATAGCCATGCGGGATCTGTTTGTCCGGCATGATCGGCTTGGCGGTGATAATGTGGAGCGTCTCAAGAAGCGAGTAGATTCGTTTTCGTTGAAACTCGAAGGCATCAAGGCAGTCAAGAAGGACGGGTGGCAAGAGGACGCTGATAGAGTGCTGGTCCTGATCGAAAAGGACCAAGCAACCATTGGATCACTTCTCCAGCGACGGGTGTTCATTCGAGCATGGTGAGTTTATCCACGCCATTGGGAGAATCTTCGTTGACACCATGAAGCATGTGGCATGAACTACGCGTCGTACTGCATAACAGGGAGAACGCGTTTCTTTCAAAGTTGGTGCAGACGCTGGCACACGAAGAGCAGGCGTTCGTGGATAGCATCTTGGCTAATTGGGTGTCATTGGGGAACGCTGTAGACGAGATGCCATTTGAATAGTTATGCTTTGATGTATATCTTGATTTACGAACCCTTGTTTGGATGTCTAGTCTAATGTTAGGACGCGACGCAACATAAATCACACGAGAACTTGAATTCATCAAACAACGCGATGGACGGTTTCGACGACCTGCTTGCTCCCTCGCGAAACATGCTCGAAGAGAACCCGTTCGAAGACCCATTCTCAAGGCTCCGCTCGGGTTCCCCGGACCCTTGGGCTAGCGGCTTTGGGCAACCACAACCCTCTCACTCCGACATCGACTACCTCAAATCAGGCTTCGAGGACCATCCCAGCATACAGACAACAGAGCCCTACTTTACAAGTGATTATGGTCATGTCGAGCAAAGTAGCGTCGCAGCACCAGCGCCAGCCGATCCGCTGGATGCGGCGACAGTGACAGCGCAGGACCACGAAGACGAGCAGAGCGCAAGCCACAACGATGCACACACGGATACGACGACGTCGCGCACGCCTGGCTTCAGCATGTTCACGTCGAGCGTAGAAGACGAGTCTGAAACCGCAGTGCAACGCGAGTCCGTCCTCGGTCTACAGGATGACTTGTCGGAGACGGGCATAGGCAACGCTGCTGTTGCTGCTGCCGTTGTTGATCTGCCGTCCGAACTACACGCGGAGGAATCTGCGTCTTTACTGTTGCCAGCTTCGCCGCTGGAACCAGTATCGTCGTCGTCGTCGTCTCCCGAGCGCGCGATTGTGTCGCCCCTGGACCAGCAATCACCGTCTTCGAACGTCGAGCGTGCGTTTTCGAGTCTTGCGCTGGGAGGGGAGAGTCAGGCGGGATGGCAGGCGGCGTGGGGCGGTTATGAGCCCGCTGCGAGTACCATGGCGTTTTCTGCGCCGAGCACTGCCCCCAGTAATAACGACGAGGAGGACGATGACGATACGCCCATAGGGCAGACGGCGCGGTTCAGGAACGCTGGATCACCGCAGGCGAGTATTCTACTATGCAATGTTGTGAAGGGAAGCCTGACACCCTTTGGACATACAGCCGTCTGGATCGCCTGCTCCGTCCAAGCGTAGCGAAGGACCGATCCCACTTCTTTTCGTGATCTCTGTGGAGGACCCACAAAAGGTCGGAGACCCCATCAGAGCTCATACTCTGTATACGGTGCATACGCGGGTGGGTTTTTCCTTGATCAGTCCGTCTGGTTCACTCAGTACTGTCTCTCGTCACAGACGTCGTCCCCGCTCTTCTCGAAAGCGACGTTTTCTGTCCTTCGTCGGTACTCTGACTTCCTCTGGCTGTATGAAGCGCTCTCGATGAACAATCCGGGGGTTATCGTTCCGCCCGCGCCGGAAAAGAACCCATTCGGGCGGTTTGACGAGAATTTCATACAACAACGTCGGCTCGCGTTGGAAAAATGCATCCAAAAGATCGCAAACCACCCGGTGTTGTGCAAGGACCCAGATCTCAAGTTTTTCCTGGAGAGCGACAGCTTCGCTTTAGATGTCAGTGTCTTGGCTGGTGATTTTCTTCTGGTGTTCAAAGGTGTCTTCTTTTGCAGATCAAGCACAGAAAAGCAGAGACAGCTCATGAGAAAGGAGGACTTATGGCGTCGATCGGACAGACGTTGACTGGACCCCGGTTCCACGAAACTGACGAGGTGAGCGCGATGGTGCTTCTGTCGATGCGTTGTCTGAAACGAGGATCTTGTCCAGTGGTTTGAAAAACAACGTGGATACCTGGACGGACTCGAGTCACAATTACGCGGTCTGGTCAAGAGCATTGAGATCGTTGCAAAGCAACGAGCGGGTAGGTCTATTTTGTTGTTTCTGCTCCCGATAGTGGTAGCGTTGACGATCCGACAGAGCTAGCTTCTGCGACTGGCGAGTTTGCTACGGCTCTTTCAGAGTTGTCAGCATCCGATCTGGGGGAACAGTTGCAGCAGACACTTGGAGCACTGGGAAATGTCGAGCAGGCGGCGGGAGAAGCCCAGAGCATACAGTCGCAACAGGACATGATGACGTTCATGAGTACAGGTACATTTTTCAATTTGTCCTGTTAAACGAGAAAAGTGACTGATCGGCTGAATAGTGGACGAATACTCGAGGCTGATCAATTCTGTTCGGGTGCGTTTGAATTTGTTTGGATTGAGAGCATGGGTTAAATTTGGATGGAAAGTTGGCTTTCAACTCGCGAGTACGAACGTACACGAACTGGCAAAACGCAGACGTCGAAGTTCGACGTGCACGGCAAATACACGAACGTGCTCGAGCGCAAGGGCGACTTCCGACGGAGCGGGCGGGCCACACCGTGGCTTTAGTCAGCGAGGCAAGCTGTGTCACGCTATCGGCTGATTTGAATTCATCACTGAGGACACTGCATTTGACAGGCTGAGCGACGGGCTATGGATGCGAAGCGAGAATTCGACCAATGTTCGAGGCTGATCAAGTCGGAAATGGCACGGTTCGAACAGGAGCGGATTGACGACTTCAAAGAGGCATTGCAGGCCTTTTTGGGTGGGATGATATCACGACAGAAGGAGGTGAGTGGACCATGACAGCTAGCAATCAAAAGGATTGATGGTTTGATACAGCTGATCGGTACTTGGGAGAACTACCAACAAATGTTGCTTAAGAGAGTGGCTGTACAATAGATTATATAATCCATATTAGGCTGTATCGCAATGCCGGGTTAGTTAGTTGGATGGCTATCTGCATAGCCTTGTTACTTATTCTTTATGACCACGACACCCAAAGACCACCTGCACGATGTGCCAGGAAGATGTGAGCTTCGGATAGAGGGAATGACCTGTGGTGCATGCGTAGAGGTGTGTCGCCCTTTCCCGTGGCACTCCGACCACACGGCGCTCATATGACCAGTCGATCGAAGGTGCACTCCGAACACAACCTGGCATACACTCCATAAAGGTCGCCCTCCTCGCTGAACGTGGCGTCATCGAATATGACCCGACAGCGTGGACCACAGACAAGATCATCGATGTAATTCTCCCTTCTGTTTGTCGCACTCCCTCAGCGCTTAACCGTCGTGCAGGAAATATCGGACATCGGGTTTGATGCCACTCTCATCCCCCAGGCTCGGTCAGATACGGTCACACTCCGAATATACGGCATGACCTGCTCGTCCTGTACTTCCACCGTCGAGAACGGCCTCCGCAGCATCCCTGGCGTCACCCGCATCGCCCTCTCCCTTGCCACAGAAACCGCAAAGATCGACTTTGAGCCAGGCGTCGTAGGTCCACGAGAGATGATAGAACGAATCGAAGAAATGGGCTTCGACGCCCTGCTGTCCGATCAACAGGACGCAACCCAGAAACAGTCTCTCGCGAAGACGAAGGAAATCCAACAGTGGTACACTCGCCTCAAGTGGAGCGTCGCCTTTGCCCTGCCCGTCTTCTTCCTCAGCATGGTGGCACCTCACATTTCCTTCTTGCACCGTTTCGTCGCCTGCCGCTTGTTCAATGGCATTTACCTCACCGACGTACTCGTACTCGCACTGACCACCCCCGCACAATTTTGGATCGGTCGTGCGTTCTACCGTTCTGCGTTCAAGGCTATTAAACATCGGAGTCCCACCATGGACGTTCTCATCGTGCTCGGCACGTCAGCTGCATACTCTTACTCCCTAGTTGCAATGCTCTTCGCGGCTTTCGTTACCGTTCCCGACTTCCGTCCTTTCCTCTTCTTCGACACGAGCACCATGCTCATCATGTTTGTCTCTCTCGGCCGCTGGCTAGAGAACCGCGCCAAGGGCAAGACTAGTGCTGCACTGACGGATCTCATGGCTCTCGCGCCGACCATGGCTACTATCTACACCGATGTGCCAGCATGCGCTCAGGAGAAACGTATCCCCACCGAGCTCGTACAAGTAGGTGACACGGTCAAGCTAGTCCCAGGAGACAAAGTACCAGCAGACGGTACCGTCACCCGTGGTTCTTCTTCCGTGGACGAAAGTGCCATCACCGGTGAACCCGTTCCCGTCATGAAGCAGGTCGGCGATGCAGTCATTGGTGGCACAGTCAACGGCTTGGGGACCTTTGACATGCTCGTCACGCGCGCCGGAAAAGATACCGCGCTCGCGCAGATCGTCAAACTCGTCGAGGAAACCCAAACATCCAAGGCACCTATTCAGGCGTTCGCGGACCGCGTCGCAGGTTACTTTGTACCGGCAGTGATCTCTCTTTCCTTGATCACGTTCGTGGCATGGATGATTGTTTCGCATGTACTCAGTCCGGAAGCGTTGCCTGCAATGTTCCATCGACATGGCGCAAGCAAGCTTGCCGTATGCTTGCAGATGTGCATATCGGTGGTTGTCGTCGCTTGTCCCTGCGCATTGGGACTGAGCACACCGACAGCTATTATGGTGGGAACCGGGGTGGGAGCCAAGAATGGCATCTTGATCAAAGGTGGGAGAGCGTTGGAGGCTAGTCGATCTATCAAGCGGATACTCCTCGACAAAACTGGGACGGTGACCCAAGGCAAACTTTGCGTTACAGAGTTGGCATGGGTTCCTTCACGGGATAGTGGTCTACCCGACGGAACGGCCCAATCGCACGCACTTGCAGTCCCATGCGCAGACGGTGTAACAACTCGCGCAGCTGTTATCGCATTGCTCTCAGCAACTGAAGTACGCTCCGAGCATCCTCTCGCCAAGGCCATTGCAGTATATGGCAAGGATCTCCTGGGGGAATGCGAACTCGAGGTACCCCAACCTACGGTGGAGTCGTTCGAGAGTGTCACTGGCGCTGGCGTCAGAGCTGTCCTTTCGCTCTCCGCATCAAAGTACACGCTTTTGGTTGGCTCTGCTAGTTTTATAAAGTCTGACAAGTCGAGGCTACCCTCCATTTTATCCACCTTTGAGGCACGAGAAAGCCCCATGGCACGAACGGTCGTGTATGTGTCGATGGCTCGCGGTTCGTCTTTGCCTGTTCCTGTTCTGGCACTATCCCTTTCAGACGCACCAAAGCCATCATCTGCACAAGCCATCAGGGCATTACGAAAGATGGGGATAGATGTTGGTATGATAACAGGTGATGGAATGAGCACTGCGTTGGCTGTGGCGAAGCAAGTGGGCATCCATGCCGAGGACGTATGGGCAAACATGAGTCCAAAGGGCAAAGCTTCCCTCGTGGCCGAGATCGCTAAGAAGGAAGGGGGAGTCGCCATGGTGAGCCTACGCTTGTGCCATGCGGCTGCGTCTGTGTTGACTTTTCGTATGTCAGGTCGGGGATGGAATCAACGACTCTCCTGCGCTCGTTGCCGCCACCGTTGGCATTGCGCTCAACTCTGGCGCGTCGGTTGCTATTGAAGCAGCCGACCTCGTTCTCATGCGTTCTGATCTGCTCGATGTCGTTGCAGCCCTGCATCTTTCTCGCGCGATCTTCCGCACGATCCGGAGGAACCTCGCATGGGCGTGTATCTATAACTTGCTGGGAATTCCGCTCGCGATGGGAATGTTTCTTCCGTTTGGGATCTACATGCATCCGATGATGGCGGGTGCTGCGATGGCGTTCTCGAGCGTAAGTGTTGTGACGAGTTCACTGATGTTGAAACGGTGGAGAAGGCCGAGGGAAAGTGTAGAGGCCGAGGCCGAGGCGGAAGAGAAGCCAATTGAGACAGGATGGGCCGAGGATGTATTTGGACGTATGCAGGAGACAGCGTGGGGGACATGGGAGTCGATGAGGGGGCTAAGAAGGTCGACGGCGGGGTACAGTTCGTTACCAGTCGAACTCGTTTGATCTGTTGTATTTTTGTGTTTATCTATTTTAATTTTAAGTAAGTACCCATGTCTGCCCTCGGTAGCGTCTTCTTGGGAGATGTTCAGAGACTTCGCATCCTCTCGTCCACCCCTCCATCGTCCCCACCCCCCAACGGAGACGCCGCCGCCGCGTCCTCCTCCGAGCACCTGGAAGATGTCCTCGAATCCCTCGATGGCACCGAATCTCCCGCCAAGATATCTGCCGCGCCCACCACCACCACCATCATCGACCCCATGTTATCGCTCGAGCTCCGACTGCGCTGGCTAGAAGCGCTCCTTCTCGGCGTCCGACAACACGATGCGCGCGGCGGCGGGCGCGACAACAACAAGGACTCGAAGACGACGTCCGAGCTGACAAACTTAAAGGGGCCCAGCGGGGGCGGTCAGACCCTCGTCCGACTCGCAGCGGACGTCCAGCGTCGACTAGATCACGTCGTCGAGTCCAACGAAGGACTCAAAAAATTCATGTATCAATGTCAGTCAGTCTTTTCTTTTGATCTGATATCGGTTTTGGATGCGGCGCTCTGACCTATCCCGGGCCACACACATGCACAGACGACCAGCACGCACGACTGCTCACGCCCGCCTTTGCGCTCTCGGGGACCCTCCCGGGTCCCGCACCGACGTACGATGATATGTCACCCGACGAACTCGAAGCGCTTCTCTCAGAGATGGAACCTGACATTCGAGCCGCCGATCGTGATATGCGCGAGATCGAGCTGCTTGAACAAAAGGGCGTCTTGTCGGCTGGTAAACTACCAGGTGAGCACCCCCCTTCTAAGACGCGTTTCTGTTTCTGTTTCTAAATCGTCGCAGATCACGAGGCGTTGCAACCACGGTTGTTGGCTCTCCTCGCAGCGCAGGAACAGGATATGAGATTGGCTGCGTCTTTGGAGAAACGGATTGCTATCTTGGTGGAACGTCATGCGACCCACGTGAGCGAGGTCTCTTCTACACCAAACTCGTCTGACCTTTGTTTCCAGGTGGACACGCTTTCGGAGCTCTTCGTCGCCTGGGACGACGTTCTTACAGAAACGGAGAACAAAGTCAAGAGGTTGGAAAGAGACGAGGAGGAACGTCGGCGGTTAGGATACGCTTAAACTCTCCGTAACTCATTCACGATCGTTTTGCATATTAATCGATACTCGATATAAACACATAAGTAATGGACCTGTGTTACTCGCTGCTCTGAATTAATAGCCTCTATGAAATGAAATGGTTGATGATGGCGAAAGGGGAAATTGGGATATCGGGGTAACATACAACAGGGACAAGGAGATTAACAACATCGACGGCTGAAAGTATAACACGCATGGAGAATTACAACGTGTCACCCAAGTACAATAAAAAAACGTAATGGGAAGAAAAGAGTACCAAAAAAGCGAGTCAGCAACACAAATGCTTAGCAGTCCCGTGCAACCCAATCGGTGCTCCGGGAGACTAGCTCGATCGAGTTGTCCATGGTCCAAAACAAGCGTTCTGTGGCGCTACGATTACTCCAGCTCTTCTGGTCGCGCAGTATCATCGCCTGCAAAAAGAGTTGACGTTCGTTGTACCAGTAAAGATGACCTCGCACTCACCTGCTGCGCACCAAAGTTGCGCTGATCGAGAGCAAACAGCTCGACGTTTTCTTCCAAAGCCTCCGACAAAATCTGGAGGTCCTGCAGGATTGCCTGCATCGCACGAACGGCCGCAAGAATAAGTATTTCTTTGCGGTTGCGTATCGTAGAACCGTCGTTGTTGGGCGTCGGCAACGTTTTGGATACGTTTTGGAGGACGGTGTGGAGGATGCGCTTTGTCTCGTTCATGATTTTCTGCGCTTGCGGGAAGTTTTTCCTCGAGACGAGGACGAGCGCACGCGTGATCATGTCCGATGCAAGCAGTTCCATACGGCGCCGTACAATTACGGGGTCCGAGGGCTTCGGGGGCTTTGCCGAGGTAGCTGTCGTCATGGGTAGGAGTGTGATAGTCAATAACACAGGGTGCGCGAGTCGAGACACCTGTTTCGTTGCAGCGGGATCATAAAAAGATCCATCCACCTCGAATACAGGCACCTCGTCAATCATTCGATCCATCATACCATCCACAAGGTTCGGGGAGTCCTCGATTGCTGCTGAATCGAGGCCCATGGACTGCACGAACCGATCGGTTGCATTGAGAGTCCGGCTACCATTTTGACTAGTCCCTGCACGACGACTCTCAGTATTGTCGAGTTCACATTCGATGAGCATCTCTTTGCATTCCCCGTATCGCAGCTCACCAACGTCAATGTCGACGTTGTGGCCGTCAGTAGACAGAATGGACGATGGCCCGCCAGACACCTTGCGGATGCGGAAACGTTGCCCGTCGACGATCTTCATGTGGAGCTTCATGTTCAGCAGGGCTATGGACATCATGCCGCCTACGCAGCCAGCAAGACATGCACGAAGATCGTACCAGTCCTTGACAAAAGTGTACGTTCCGCTGGTATGGTTCGACATGAGCCAGAGGGAGGCAGGGTCGTGCGAGCGACCATAGCCGAACGAATGGATAGGCATGTTGGCTGCTTCAGCACGAGCAAGTACCAGATCCATCTGAGCCCGTCTTGTGCTGTCTGCAGCATCGCTAACAAGAATCATGCCTGAAACAGGATTACGTGACTTGCGTTGTAATACAACGTCGAGCCCTATGTGGCGTCAGTAAACCCTGACAGAGACGAGGTCGACCGCTAACCATGATTGACAGCAGTCACTACGTCGGTTTTTTCGTCTTTGGACGCCCTGACCAAAAACTCGTCGTCCGCGCCCTGATTGTTGTCCGGACATCCGATCTCGTCAATGAACTTCTGCAACCTGTTCCTGCTGTGGGCCCGTCCGGGGCACAAGTAAGGCGTCTTGTGCACTCGCCCTCCCGGCCCAACCTCGAAGGTCACCAGGCTCAAGCGGTCTTTAATACCAAGAGAGGCGAGTATGAAGTCAAGCGAAGTTTTGATGACACGTATCTTGAGATCTGCGGTGCTGCGAGGTGAGTTTGGAGGTGGTAAGGAAACGATGAGGATCAAGTCGAGTGGTGGATGGGGGAGGGGCGCGAGAGAATTAGATGATCCTGATGATACATGTGGTGTTACAACACTGGCAGATGGGGTATCATAACGTAGCATCGCGTCTTCCTCGCTCAGGGTCTGCAGTTTGTTCTGCATCGCTCGCTGATGAGCCGAACTATGTGACGTGGTGGAGGATAGAGTAGACCGCGTGGATTGCTGGAGAAGACTGTCTACGGTAGAGGCAGTGCTCCCGCTCAGGGCACGGGCTGCCTTTTCCGAACTACCGAATTCTTCGATGTCCGGACCAGGACCAAATCCAGGAATCGCCTGCTGCTGTTGGAAAGAGGTGACTAGGGCTTGTATCTGAGTTCTCCACGCCTCGAGCGAAGAGCGGTCTTTGAATACGAGAATGAAGGAATCCAATCGTTCGTCTTCCATCTCGATGGTGAGACTGAGGTCCCCGGCTGTTCCAGCGATAATGCGCTTGATGTGCCGCACGTAGATACGCCCTTTTAGTCTGAGAACACCTCTGGACTGGGTGCTGGAACCGGAAATGGCAGTCGACGAGTCGTTGAATGCAGGGGAAGGCAGGAAGCGACCGAGAGAGCGTTTCTTCTCTTCGACCACGCAGATGATAGCTTCCTTGAATAGATAGACGAAAAATTCGCGGACGAGTGCATCGCGACGGACGGACAGTAGATCATACATGAGTAAAGGGCCAAGTCCAGAGAGGGCATGACCTTTCCAATCGATAATTCTGTTTCGGAGATCTTCTACAATTGTGTTGAAAGGGGAGTCTTCCTCGTGACCTTGCGAGGGTGTATACTGTGATGATTCGGTATCGGCGTTGATGTACGCAGGGGTCCATCCGTCATGGGAGGGATAATGTGGGGGCTGTCGGTCAGACGCCCGTGACGCTGGGGGGGAGATTTCGGTATCTTGTCGTGTGATGGAGGTATTTCGAAGGGGGACAGAGTCTGAGACGACTGGTCCGGGTATATGGGAAATGTTGCGCCTTGCGGGAAGTTCGATGATGACAATACAAGTAAGAGGCTGGGACGCATCGCCCGACCTAACAATAGAAGAAAATTCTGGGCGGACCTGTATGGAAGGAGCGACGATATAGTGAGAATCACTGGGGGTGGATTTTACAGAGAGGGCATGATCGGTTGGGTCGTCCTCCATGGGATTGTAAGGAGTAGTCGTGCTTGGCGCCGGTACGCGGCGAAGTCGTGAGTTTGATGTATCGCGGCCGGGATAGACTGCAGGAGTATGGGGGTCGCCCATACCTGTGAGGGCGGCCAGTTCTGTGTGGAGAAGATGAGAAGCGAGGAGTTGAGGAGGGAGGGAGAGACGGACTGTTGATTTTGCTGTTATCGCCCTCGCCAACTTTCATGGGACGACGGCAGACACCACACACGCCGAGATTGGACTTGCGGGGGACGGTGGATCTAGACTGGCTAGGCGGAGGACCATAAACAGCAGTGAAGCAAGCCTGTTGGAAAGATGATGATATGAGGGGGGGGAGAGATTTTGTAGATTAGGGAGATTACCTCGTGCAGGGAATGACCGCATTCCGGGACGACGTGAGGCTTCTCGCCTGGGAGTCTGAAGCTGAAGCTGAGTGGTTCTAGACATACAGGACATTCTTGTTCGTCTTCGAGGATATCGTGATTTGAGACGACGGGGAGGGGCGGTGGGGGCATAGTAGCGTAAGGATGATGGGTGATATCTAGCGAGTTTCCTAAAGAGTCAGAGGAGTGGAAGGAAGTTGCCGATTCGGAGGGAGAACGGGGTGGTTTGCGGTGAAAAACGGACTGAAAGTTCTTGAATGTTGTGTTCTTGAATGTGGGCGCTTTCGGTGCAGGACGTGGGGAGACGAAGGACGGAGAAAGAGGGACTTGGTTGAGCGATCGTGACGGGTCAGCTGCGTCCAAAATAATATCAGCTTGACTTCGAGACAGCCAGGAGGGCGAGTGAGAGACGGCAAGTGACCGCATTCATAAAAAAAAAAAAAACTTGTTCAGGGAGGACTCAACGTCGACCTCGTCGAGCAGAAAGAAATACAAAAAAAAAATTACGGCTGGGTCGTATGTCAAAACTTTCCCATCAAGCTGTGCAACAACCAAAAAATCAAAAAGAGTTCCTGGTTGCATTTCCACTTAGCCTTCCTTTCCTTCATACCGTGAGTTTCAGCTGCTCCATACCTGTCGGATATGTGAAAGATGTGAAATTATACAGGGACGACTCCCTCTTAAATCCGGATCATGTCTATGTCTGCTGCTTATCATGAGTTCCCTGCTCCCATAGTACCCTCCCGCGGTTTCGATTTCCATGGCAAGTCTGCCATACCGGCACCCATATCTTACTTAGGATCTTGTAGTATACTACAACCAGGCGTCTCCTGAAGATTCCGAATATGCAAAGCAGCTGCACGCCCGTGTCGCTCGCGAGTTCCCCGAGGCGAGCGCTTCTCTAGCTGATCTGTCTTCTTCGCTTATCCATCCGGTAGCTCCCCGTCTATCGACTTTTCGACAGACCGATTGGTATGTGGATGATGCATTCCCTACAGTATGGGCACGCCTAACCCGCTGATCAGGACCGCACCCGACTGCCATGTTTCAGGTCAATACCTTTACTCCCCATCAAACGGGGGCGCTTTTTTCCTGGCTCGTTGTGAATCGTGGACCCTGCGAGTATGAGTGTTCAGCCCACCTTACTGCTCGATCGCTCACAAATATTCATCAGTGTCTTCATTCACCCGAATACCGGTGATGAATACGGAGATCATGCGGAGCGTGCTTCATGGATAGGAAAACCCTGGCCGTTGAACTTGGAGATGTTGAAGAAGTTTCTCAGTCTCCGACAGTCGAATTCTTGAAATACCACATGGCGTTTCCCATCGGATCGACTTATTTCACCATTTCTGTATCTCTTATGTAGTACTACACATGGCCCCCAATCGATATATGTATCAAGCACTTCGACGATTTTTACAAGCGTGTCCCCCAACCGGCGCGAAGCAAAACGAACTTGCAAACCAGCAAGGGCCGCAAGGGACCAAGCAATCAGCGCCAAACCTGGGCCCGAGCGCAACCTCCTGGCGAGCTCACCAGGATGAGACTTGGAGAAAGTGAGAACGAGAGTCGGAGGGAGTGTATGGGTGGGCCAACCTGCAAACCACGCAGAGTTGATGAGGAAAGGTGTAATTCCTCTTTTAGCCTCGGGGTAGTATGCAGCAAAAAAGCGGTATTCATCGGTATTGTACATGTGCGACGAATCAGGCGGCCAGTCTGTGAGGACGGAGCGACTGACATCTAGAGAGTCAGCGTGGAATGGGTGACGCAGCACGCCGAACTTGCACCCCTCGAGCCAATCTTTCAGCGGGGGGTGCAGGCTAGCTCGGATAGTCCACTGTCCCAGTGTCTGGCCACTTCCTTCCAGATTCAACTTAGTCTTGCTGGCCTGGCGAATCGTATAAAAGCCTAGCAGTCGGGCGACCATTCGGCCCGAGCTTTGTGCTGGGAGACCCGAGCTCACTGGTGTGGATTACTTGTCGGAGTTGGGGGTCATTGACAGTGTGGCTGTCGTGCTCAGGTTCTGACTTGGCAAAGGACCACTGACCGAGTCAAAGATTCATCAGACACCGAGTCCGAGTCCCTGGGCCTTTAGTAATCGTCCAAGTCCAGACTGCGTGAATGTGTCAATGAGGGAGTCGAACAAACCGTGATGATATCTGTTTCCATCTCCTGCACGCCGTCTGTATAGGACGCACGTCTCCTCGACCGTCAGTGGCCGGTTGGTTGGATTGTACGCTGGATTGGGCAGTGGTACTCTAGTTTTCCCTTTGAGTTGAAATGCTGCTTGGCCCGCGAGCGAATTCTCCACCTCCCCATGGAAAGGAGCCAGTGGATCACTGTAGTCGTTCTCGTAGGTGTGAAGCTCTTGGCTGGATGAACTACACACATACGACAACGACTAGAGAAGGTGAATATGAAGTGACGGTACGGTACGGTGCCTCCACGACGTGGATGGAAATTTGTTACAAATGGGACTCCGCTTGCGTGAACCGATCAGGATTTCAAATTATTTGAATAAAACAAAACGTACGACTGTCTTCCTGCTTACGGGACACTAAATAAAACGTAGGACTCGGCTGCCAGGGCTTCGGCACCGTCTCTGTAAGTAGTACGTCAGTAAGTATGTATCTACGTTGTGAGGTGTAGCGATTGCGCGAAGATTGGATGTGTTTAGTCATACTCCACAAGGAACTCGGCGGAACGTCTGCGCCACTACTTCTCAGTTAACGTCAACGTGCTCCGAGTCGCTTTCTCAGCAGAACGTACAAAGTTTTGTGCGATCAACGCGCGGATACATAATAGCTGCTTATCGATCAATTCTTCGAGTTTGTAATCCGAGTTAGTCACCACTTGCTCAGGCAAGCCTTTAAATCCGGACGGTCCGAAGCAACTTGAACTTTACACCCTCAACATGTCTAACCAAGCTTCGGATGGCCCGCTCTCTGCTGCCTATCATGAGTTCCCTGCTCCCATAGTACGTGCCCGCGCCGGTTTCGATTTCCATGGCAAGTCCTCCAGATCTCCACCGGCGCCAATTTTTTACTTACGATCTTGTAGTATACTACAACCATGCATCTCCTGAAGAAACCGAATATGCAAAACAGCTGCACGCACGTGTCGCTCGCGAGTTCCCGGAGGCGAGCGCTTCTGTCGCTGATCTGTCTTCTTCGCTGATCCATCCTATAGCTCGCCCTCTATCGACTTTGGGACAAACCTATCGGTATGGGGATGGTACACTCCTTACAGTGTGGACACGCCTGACCCGCTGATTAGGACCGCACCCGACCGCCATGTTTGAGGTAGATACATTCACTCCCCATCAAACGGGGGCGCTTTTTGCTTGGCTTGTTGTGAATCGTGGACCTTGCGAGTACGAGTGTTCAGTCGATCTCACTGCTCGATCACTCACCCACGCATTTTCTAGTGTCTTCGTTCACCCGAATACCGATGATGAATACAAGGATCATGCGGAGCGTGCTTCGTGGATAGGAAAGCCCTGGCCGTTGAAGTTGGAGATATTGAGGAAGTCGAATCCTTGACTTATCTCTTCGTTCGTATCTGCGTCGGTTCAGGTCGACTCGATTAGTGTGTATATCACAAATTAAACACGTCAGACCACAGCCTGAGCACTGATCGGAGAGCCCCGAAAAAATAAGAACAACGCACATGTGATCATATCAGAGCATAGTAAACGATCGCACGGAAGTGTGCGTGAATATGCGGACATATGCTTCTGCTAGCCGGAACATACCGCATGATATCAGATAGTGTCATGCCTGTGGCACATGCAAATATGCACCTGAGCTCATATGTCTGGTGTGGTTAGTTGTTACTATCTGCTCGTTTAGCGGACTGCCAAAATGACATACAAGCTTAGAGGCTACACAGACACAAGGGATCCTCATAGCATCCCCCTCGATTGGCGACATTTGGCGTGCAAAAGGGATCGACAGCGGCGTGGGAAACAGTTTCCGACAACTTGAACATTAAGCTTTTTGAGTCAGGATTAATGCATCATGGTTGGCGAGGGACGCTTACTCGCGCGAACATACCATGAATCTGGATTGATGTCTCAATCATGATGTGTACATGGGCCACAAGGTCGCCGTCACGGTCATTGCTATTGATGCATCAGTCATCTAATGCAAGATCACCGATCACACCTGATGCACATTAATATTGTCCTGTCGTACTTTTGCATCAGTGAGTTTACGACAGTATCATCCATCATATCACCAATGTGACCTGTTTGATCCTTTGATCCGATTTGACCAGAATTGAAGTTCATTTTTAGAGCAACATGACCACGGAGCCCGCTCCTCCGCTTCAATAAATGTTCCCCCGCCGCCACATTCGGATGTATTTGCTCGACATTGGAACAAGAAGCCGAGCACCAAACGAGTATAGTCCAGCTGAGCCAGCCAAATATATATATTCTATATTGCCCTGAAGCGTGATTGTATTTACACTAGAACGTATGTTGAATGAGAACAAACTTTGGGGCGATCACCAAGGGATACACCCGGACAAATCATTGACAACTACTGATAACTTGAATGACATCAAAATGACATGATATTCAATTTTGTGTCACACGACCAAAAAAAGAGCATTGGCGCACCGATCTCACTAGTTCTGCGTTGAAACTGAATCGGAACTCTTTTCGGGTTTCCCTTCCTCGGCGCTGCGCAATTCTCCAGCCCTCCGGTCAGAAAGGTAGAAGTACACTGCTGGAAGACCAACAAGGAGGCCACCGACGAGGTTTCCGAGGTACGACGGAACCAGAGATCTACAAACCCGCCAGATCAGTTTCAACCTACCAGGTTCAGTGGCCCGTGCCAGATGTGTGACTCACTTTCTGATATAGTAAGCAGGCGTGAGCTTGAACAAGTAGCGTAAAAATTAATTCAATACCCAAACGAGAGATCAGAAAACTCACATCGGCACCAAGCATCATGCTCAGATTGAGCGAAAACATGTTGGCAACTACTGTGAGAACTGTCAGCAGGGCTTAGAAACAAGCGTGTAACAGAGATTACCGTGATCAAATCCACATGCAACGAAAACCTAGACAACTCCTGATTAATGGTTAACTCTCCATGTGTGTTCATGACTTACCCAAATTGGGAGCCATGCAGCAACGATCTTCGAGAACGTGTCCTTGGCCGCCGTAGATTGCTTTCATAACATTGAACAAGGGGGATACAGAGCATCTTTTTCCATGCTTACCCAGATAGCTACACAAACTAGCCAGTTGCAACCGATTCCTCTTAGGAAGACTTGATACCAGGCAGGGTCTACGGCTTTTGTGCTGATGAAATGTCAGCTCTAACCGCGCGGCAAGGGTAGGCAAACACACATAGCAAAGGTCTTGATATAGCCTAAGTATGGTTGCTCGGTGACGAGACCGTCGGCTGTATGCAACCAGATCTGAGCGTAAGTCAAGCAAAAGTAGATTTCTGACTGACATTTCGCAAGAACGGCCGCAAAGAACAAGCTCCCAACCAAGTTTCCAAAGGTGACTACGTGAAAGTTGTCATCAGATGTCACTCACGCGAGAAGAGGTACGCGCCTATAAGCCAGTTGAGTGGGATTCCCCACCATGGGATTGCGCCTTTGATTGCGGCCATAGGGAAGGTCTACGACGACTCAGAACTCTTGCATTCGATGTCATCGAGGACCGTACCATGAGATTGCTCGTAAGCAGCTCAAATCCTTGAAGTATAATCCTGCAGAGTGCTAGGTAAGCATGGATCTGGTACGACCGTCGCACTTGATCACATTGAGAGACCAACGGGAAACACGAATGCTGCCATAACCTTCACTAGACCAGGATTGTTAGCTGCAATGCCCGCCGAGCCTCCTGCAAGGGTGAAGTAAAGCAGACCACCGAACGACACCATGACGCCGGCCAGCACCTGGCGCTCCCAAGTTAGTACAGATAGGAAGACCTGAAGCAACATACAGCTTTGAGGAACGTTTTGTCCCAACGGGTGTTGTGTTTTGCTACCGCCATCCCGATGAGGGCGAAGGTAGTCTCTGCCGGATTGAGAGTGGATGGAACGTCGGTCATGGTAGGGGTTATGGGTACTTGCAACGTCTATAGTACGTGATACAGGTAGGCAGGTCGGGTCTCACTGGCAGGGGATATTTATAATCTCCACTCCCGGTTATCTGACGAGTGGACCTAAAACAAACCACATGTTTTCAATTCGCGTAAGTGAAATCTGTTTCATACTAGCAGGTCACGCTTCGTCAGGATCCACGAAAAGGGCGTGAGGACCGCCGAATTCACATTATCATCTGAGCCATTTCCCGCTGCCAGGGAAACTTTTTTTGGATTGCGGTGTGATAATAGGCGGCTGCTGAATGTATAAGGTAACAGATATTCGTCGATAATCGCAACATGGGGCACAAACCTTTGGAACTCAAGATGTTGAAATCCCAACAACGCCGCGGAGAGTACGGGAAATACAGATGATCTTCTCACTGAGATGATGCTACTTGAGATTCAGAGTCGATCAAGAAACCGCCATGTAGAACAGTCGCGTCGCCAAGCGTCAAGAAGAGAAATCGCAGAAAGCTTTTGTAACATGCGTCCTTAGGCCTTAGGGGCGAGTTGGATTCCCCGGGGATCTGCAAATTTTACGTGGGAATTGATTAGTTAATGGTACTTGGATGTTCCCACGTGAGCTAGTGAACGAGGTGTCAGAACTGGGCCTTCGTGCCGGTTGCGCCCGGAGCCTCCATATGGTCCACACGTCGGCCAACCGACGTGCTTCTCTCCGAGTTCCTCTGCCATCGTCCCAAGCCATGCTAAAAGGCTGGGACACGCACTCAGGCTGTCTCCCTCGTCCTCTTGTCCTTCGCTACCTCAGTCTCTCTCGCTCTTTTTCGCTCCCACCCACCTCCTAATCATTGACATGATTCTAGTGTGGGGAGGTCCTGTCGTGCCCCTTTTGTTTCGCTTCCTCCTCCTCGTCCCACGTCTTCCTTTTGCACGATTCGGACTCACCTGCGCTCCGAAGGTTCGGTCTGCTCGTCGTCGCAGAATCCCATCGTTCTGCACTTTCCGTTGCACTCGCCGACCTCCCCCCGCGCGTTCGTCAGTTCGCGCAGACTCGGCGCAGTCGGCCCCAGACCGACCTTCCCACACACACCAGCGAATCTAACATTCAGATTCGTGTAGAGAACCTCGATATCATTCTCAGTTCCTCATTCACAAGTAGACACTTGTTCGTAGTTGAGATCTCGTAATACACTCAACTCTCTCACCCTCCCGCGACAGCAACCCGACTCACGAAGGGTACAGACATGCCCAAGTGCTAATGCTGCATTCGTCTTTACCGACCGACCAATTACCTTCGGAAAAAGAGTCTTAAAAATGATTTGAATGTACTGATACTATTCTAGATGATTTCGCCAAGCAATATGCCGCCCTGGATGATTTGTCCTTTGATACTCGCCTGATGCGGCGGTCAGCAAAGCGTCTCCAGCTTGGCACCTGCTTTTTTCGATCACCGTTAGTATGGTTGTGTTGCTGCAGCCTGCAGCACTGCGAAGACTGTCTACGTGGCAGACGACCCTTGCATAGTATGCTTTCTTGGATAAGTACATGCTCCGGTTGATCATTTGATTGATGCTCAATAATCATTAATTCATTGGTCAGTGCATCCACAAACTCTTGCCCTTTCGTCCCGCTTTGAATGCCCATTCACGGCCCTGGGCCCAAGACCTGTTCTGGACTCATTAACCATATTCTTGATCGTGCTCGGAGCGGAATCAGAGTCAAAAGGCTTGTCGCTCCAGGAACGCTGCATCGAGAGCCGCCAGTGACGATGATGCAGCTAACAGGACCTCGTGCTTAGCTGAGTTTTCCCCTAGCACCTTGTCAGCACGCGAAAAAGAAAATGTATATTAAATTGAATCATTCGTCTGTGGTTTGCTCTGGAGAGGTACGTCCACTTCCCCAGCGGTTAGCATGCTAAATATGTGCGAGAAGATCAGGTCATAAGCAGTTGAGCATCGGCGTGGACGTCAACAAGTATTCATTGTCCTCATCGCTTCTAACAAGACATCTAGCGCCGCTACGGAAGAGGATGGAGGCAACGTGGCGCAAAGTTCCTGAACCTGCGTCCACCACCTGTCAGACCAGTGTGAAGATTGGCCACCAGATCGCTCACCCTCCTCCAAAGGAGATGAAGACGCAGCAATAGGAACTATCCGACCGTCTTTGACTGCCACGTCGTATGGGTCGACCGGTTCGAACCTAGTAGCCTAAGTAAGCGATTAGTTGGTACAACAAAGAAAAAAAATAACCCAACCTATATTCAGCTATTGACAACTCGCTCGAGACCGCTTAACCAGGCTCACCCAACCTTTGAGATATATGATCAAGCTTCAAGCCTGAGTGTGATTTCAGAAAGAAGACACATGTTACATCATGAAGATAGTAAGCAACAGAATCACGACCTGGAGAAGCTCACAGACACTGGCATCATCCACTGGCACACGCAACTCACATTGCGGGGTTGTTGACGCTAATGGGAACTTGCGATTAAAAACAGGTGCGAACAAGCGACAGGTCTTCCGTAACCGTAAACTGTAGACTATGTGCGCATCCACTGGCAAACATCATAATGGTTACTTCCGCCGCGCAGCAGCGAATGCAGCCTCTCGAGCTCGCACTCTCTCCTCCTGTCACGGTATTGGTATAAAATACACCAATTCATAGATGGAACGTGGCTTACCCGGCGCCAGTCATAGTAAGGATCTGCTACTGTCGTCCATTTCGTCTTTTCAGCGAGCGCCGAATCCCATCGATTCCTGAAGAGCCATGCCTTGAACTTCAAACCACCCTCGGTTTCCGGAAGCTCCTTGTACACGTACGGCGTCGACCGCGGATCTTTTTCGGCGTACAGGGGGAAGAAGACCACCAAGTCATCATTGACCTCCACTGTAATGCATCTGAAGTCGAAAGTACGAATCCTATGATAACAAGCGATAATATTTGGAAGTTCTTCGTCGTCATAGATATCTATATCAGGCCAATTGCGCAGTGCCCAAGCTTTCGCATCGGGGAAGGTCATCGAGTATCCGGCCAAGAGAAGCACCATCACAGCTGTCAAAAAGAGTCAAAATAATAAGAATCGCGCACACAATCGGCACATTATAGCAGAATTTCAGAATTCATTTAAGACAGGAAAGTTGTTCAAGGTTGTGTCACGGTTGTCTTTTTGTAAGTGAACGCAAGACAGGTTGATCTACCACATTATGTAAGTTGACTTCGCGTCACGCTCAGCGGATGAAGGTTTGCAGTGACACTAAGTAGTCGCGCTCCGCCGTGTTCGAAACGACAGTAAACTATGGCACAGGTGAGTATTCTCTCAATCGTTGTACTCGTCACTTGGCCTTTTTTTTTTTGGCTGTGCGTGCATGGCTGTCTAGTTCCCACGCCTGTTTCTCAGCGCGTGTTGGTGCACTGTTAGTAAAGGACGTATGCAGGAGCATTAGCTCCACTTGGATGAAGGTGGTGGCCCACCCGCCACTTGCAAGACTGCTACCCCACCTTGCGCCAAGTCCCGTAAAAGGGTGTCCCTGGAGGGTATATATAGGCATTCGTAACAGCCTGAGGGGGGTATCGGGTATCCGAGACCAACATGGTCGCAGGACCCCCCGGCCTTCTTGCTTAGCATGAAGGTGGTTAGTCGGCTGTGCATCATACTCTGGCGAAGCAGTGGACTCTTACTGGATTGCGGATCTGTAGTACGTAGTAATGGTACATTTCAATTGAGTAGTAATTTAAAAATTATTTGACACATGGCATGCCCCACATACTACCATGATCCATCCACTCATCAAGCAGACCCGGGACAGATGTCAAATCACTCGAATAAAACGTAGGGACTCGGCCGAAAGGCTTCGGCTCTGTGTAATCAGTCGTCAAGATGATGGTGGGACAAATTGCTAACGCATAGCCCACCAGTATGCGTGCATGGTCTACGTTGTGCAACGGTGTACATAGTGATCGCGCGCCGATTGGATTGTGTTATATTCCGGGAATGTCTTCATTGCGGCGGCGGCCACAACTAGAATCTCAATGTGCCTACCAAATACTGTAGTACAAGTAGGGAACATCCCGATACAGAGTTCAGAACGCCGAAAACTACGTAACATGATATGATGGATCAGGCAATCGGGACAGAAAGTTCTCCTGGCTATAGCATGTTTTGATTTCGACTTCCAGCAGCTCGATGGCAACATGCGGTATGCATGGTGCATTACATAAATACTTTCCTACTGAAATAGACCGGCAACGGAAGGAAAGACCCGACCCGAACTAGTCTTAAGGGCTGTCGACCTGGACGGATTCTTTATTCCGCTTTTACCACCCCCACCCATCATGTCCACCTCTCGCCCCATCCTAAACAACGCCCTCGACGCCGTAGGCAACACCCCCCTCGTCCGACTGGACAAGATCGCTGCTGAGGAGAACCTCAAATGCAACTTACGTACGTGCTCGTTGCGATAACCGCTAGCAGTTCGGAACCCTCACCTTCCCCCCCAGTGGCCAAGCTTGAATTCCTATCCATCGGCGGTTCCGTCAAAGACCGAATCGCAAAGGCCATGGTGCTCTCCGCTGAGAAGGAGGGCAGGCTCATTCCCGGAAAGAGCGTCGTTATCGAGGCATCTTCTGGCAACACAGGTCAGTTCCCTTCATGCGTCTTGCATGTAGTCCCATCTCAGACGAGCGCGTGGAATAGGTATCGGTCTCGCATTGACATGTGCAATCAAGGTATATTACCGACTGCTTTTGCTTTGGAATGGTTGCTGAATACGGTAGATAAGGGATATTCGGTTATCATAACCATGCCCAATAAGATGTCACTAGAGAAGGAGTCGCTCCTTCGCGCACTCGGAGCTCGAGTTGTCCGTACGCCTAACGAGGAACCATTTGATTCCCCAAACGGCTTATTTGGTAGATCTCCCATTGTCTATCTCTCAACTCTCGTGGCTGAATTCCTCTGACGATCGTAGGAGTGGCTAAGAGGCTTCAACGTGAAATACCGCATGCAGTCATTCTTGACCAGTATCATAATGTACGTATCGCAGCTCGTCGTTACTTGAGCTATCTCTTATGGTAATTTATAGCCAAACAACCCGTGGGCCCATGAACACACGACTGGACCAGAGTTGATCGATGCTGTCGTTTCCACTCCATCCACCTCGTCGAAGCCTTCGTCCATGAAAGTCGATGCTTTCGTCGCCGGTGCAGGAACAGGAGGCACTATCACTGGAATCTCTCGTGCTTTGAAGAAAACGCACAATGCTGACTGCATCGTCGTTGCCATCGATCCTGTTTGTGTCGTTCATTACCGCATACAATACATGTTGATCACTGAGAATAATTCGTAGATCGGCAGCGTTCTTTCACTCCCGAGTACCCTCAATGATAAGGGGTGTGGCAAACCATATGTCATCGAGGGCATTGGCTATGACTTCGTTCCGGACGTCCTCTCAAGGGATGACATTGACACTTGGATAAAGACGGGCGATGAAGAGGCTTTTATAGCCGTTCAACGCCTCATGAGGACGGAGGGTCTCCTTGTCGGGGGTAGCAGTGGGAGTGCACTCAGTGGTGCTTTAGCTTGGTTGAAGTCCGAACAAGGACGCAAGATTGCCGAGACAGAGGGAATGAATGTTGTCGTGCTGCTGGCTGATGGGTGAGTACGCTATGTTGTCTGGGGAAAACACCTTTGACCCAGATCCATGCAGTGTTCGGAATTACATGAGCAAGGAGTGGTTTTTGAATTTTGCACTAGCAGGCCAGTCGGGCGGGACAGAGGAGTTAGAGGAGGCAATCGCGCGCATTAGCATAAACGGGAGAAGTTAGGTGTAATTGTGTTGTGGTTCCACATGTCTACGAATATTGGAGAGCATCGTAATTGATTTCACAGCTGGTGCATCCGTAATATCACCGAGCATTTCGATTTGGTAGAGTACGATGAACAATATCTGATACTCTGGTCATTTGGTTTGCAGCTCAACGGCATTCTTGAAAGCACCAAGTAGAGCCGATAACTGGATCTTTTCACTAGCACCACCTGATAGTCTATGTCTGGAGTAAAAGTTGGTTGAGAAAGTGACTGATGTTGGCGTGATTACTCACTCTGTGGTTGCAAAAAAGTCTAACAGGTACGCTCGGGCGTGCGGCTTGAAATCGATCGACTCCACATACTCGTAGGCACCAGCGAGCAGATCTTGGAGGGCAAGTCCTCGCTCGGTCTTGATAGCCGTTATCACTGCAGAAATCCACCTCAACTCCAATTATATCGATCAAGGGCAAACAGCATACTTTGAATAGAGGTCGTGAATTCATCAGAGAGCATAGAGTTCACTATCGTCTCGATGTCCGATGGATGAGGGTTTCCGGTACAGTTGTAGACGTCTGTTTCTCCTATGGTGTCGTACGCAGCATGGCATGCCTGAAGGACATTCAGTGCTCTTCGCATATCACCTTTTGAGAGCTTGAGAAGAGCCTGCTTTCCATCAGGGTTTAATTTCACTCTAATGGATCTGTTTAGATACACTTGCATAGAAACTGCACACTCACCCTTCAGCTTCTACGACAATGTCCACTCTTTTCTCGACCTCCACAATGGGTAAAGGAGAGAACCGGAACCTCGTACATCGACTTTGAATTGCAGGAGCAATCTTATTCACGTAGTTGCAAATGATGCAGAAACGGACGTTTTTGGTGTATTGCTCGATTACGCGGCGGAGAGCAGCTTGGGCAGCCTGTGTCATCATGTCCGCCTCATCGAGGACAATAAGCTTGAAACCCTTTGAGAACAGCGTGCGCGTTTCTGCGAATTGTTTGATTTGTTCGCGTACGACGTCGATCCCTCGGTCATCCGAAGCATTGAGCTAGCACGGTCCCTGAGCACTGAAAGGCTCTTCTCGCCACGTACGCACCTCCAGGATTTGCTTGCGATACTCGGCGCCATATATTCGTCTTGCGACAGCCAGTATAGTCGACGTCTTTCCGGTGCCCGGCGGCCCATAGAAGAGCAAGTGTGGCAATCTATTCTTTTCGATAAACTTCTCGACTACAGTCAAACGTGAGCCCTAATCAAAGGAGATGGTTGGTGGATAGCGCCTACTTGTAGTGGTGATATCTTTGTGAGAAACGACGTCGTCGAGTGTAACCGGTCGGTATTTTTCTACCCTTGAAGGACCGGCCGTACAAATGTGAGCCCTGAAGACGCCGAACGAGGGACATACCAGGGTAATGTGTCGCCGTTAGATGGCGCGACTATGTCTATAGCTTTCTCCTTCCCTTTGAATGCAGAAGGGATAACAGTGTCCACGTCCATCTCATTGTCGCTGTCCATCTTTACATTCCAAACTGTTCTTTGACGCGACGCGACGCGCCTCTCTTTAGCTTACATAACAGACTGCATTATGTCATAAGCTACCACGCACGGACCATCATCAGCAAATTAAGGTTTCAAAACGCTTAGTGTGATCACTTTCCTCCTGACCACAACCAGCTTTTTGTCGACGACTCCACCGTTTAGTTCGTTGGACAGACGAGAGCATCCGACAAGATGCAGATCTTCGTGAAGACGTAGGTTTACTCTCTCCTTCACCTTCGCGTCAGACGTATTCACCAAACCCACATCAGCCTTACGGGCAAGACCATCACCCTCGAGGTCGAGTCCTCTGACACCATCGATAATGTAAAGGCCAAGATTCAAGACAAGGAAGGGTATGCTCGGACGTCCTCGCCATCCTCGATCTACTTCATCTCACGCTTGCGTAGGATTCCCCCCGACCAGCAACGTTTGATCTTTGCCGGAAAACAGCTCGAAGACGGTCGCACTCTCAGCGACTACAACATCCAAAAGGAGTCTACCCTTCACTTGGTGCTCCGCCTGCGTGGTGGTGCCAAGAAGCGCAAGAAGAAGACGTACAACGTTGGTCTTGCATCCTCTTCGTAAAAACCCTGGTGTATGACCGCACCCCGTGTAGACTCCCAAGAAGATCAAGCATAAGCGCAAGAAGGTCAAGATGTCCATCCTCAAGTACTACAAGGTGGATTCGGACGGCAAAATCAAGCGTCTCCGCCGCGAGTGCCCCACGGCCGAGTGTGGTGCAGGCGTCTTCGTACGTGCTGATGTCACATTTCTTGTTCCTCGTTCATTTGATTATTCTCTAGATGGCTTTCCATAACGATCGCCAGTACTGTGGAAAGTGCGGTCTGACCTACACCTTCGCTCCTGGTACCAAGCCACCCCCAGTGTAGACTAACTCGATGTCGATATATTGCATGTAAATGACTGAATGCCATCCATATCTGAACAAGCATCGATCAGTGCAGTTAAGAGGGTAAATTCGTCAGCTTCTGCTATCCAGAGTACACTCCAATCCGTCCAGTTTGTCTATGGAAAATGTCTACGTCTAATTCTAAACAATCCTGCAAGTCTATGAGGTCTATGTCTATGTCTCTATGGTCATCCATGAACAGTGTTTGAAACAGTGGCTTGAATTGCAGCCCACGCATCTTCGTGCTCGCCAACAAACCCGGGCGTCAAGTCCGTCAACGATGGGAACAGTCTAGAAAGCATTGCCGAAAGCGATGGAACGTCAGGTCGAGAACGTGAACTGATCGATAGTGAAACCAGGGGATGAGAGCCGGGAGGGACCAGATCTGGATCTGAGTGCACAGGTGCACCTGCATCCAGCGTGACAACGAGACTTTTGAGATGTGGGCACCCCCTCGCCAGTGCATAGAGACTGGTCAACGAGTTTTTGGGCTTCCAAGTTGCCTCCGCGTTTTCGAGAACGAAGCGGGTTCCGAGTTCAAGCCGATCGAGCAGCGGCCACCAAGTCGTCATCTCCTCGATGTCTGGATCCGACAGGTTGAGTGGTAATGGAGAGTCGAATACAAGACGTCTAAGGGGTAGCTTCGAAAGCGGTCGTAAACGGTCTAGAATGAAAAACCTATCGGGGGAGTATGGGGGTATGTCCACGGCTTCGTGGACGTAGACTCCATGTTCTAAAATGAATTCATGCAAGGGAAGTGGGGACATCGCATCGAACAGGCCCTCGAACGCAGATGATGAGCAAGGGGCGGCGGCGTCGATGTGCAGAGAACGAAGAATGTTTCGAGGTAAGCAGTGAAGCATCATCGCTACGAGTGCTGGTTGAGCACGGATCTTCAGCCTCTCTAGTGCGGGAAAGAACGGGACATCACTGGTGCGAGCAATTGCAGACGACAAGTAATCGTACGACAAGCGGTCCGCGTGTACGTTGAAATCCGTCAAGAGGGGAAACGTGGACACCGTCATGAAGGACTGTTCTGTCAATGATGAAAGGTACAGAGACAATGAACGCAAGGTTGCGATACTGCTGAGAGGAGCATGGAGACATTCCGATGAGTGCCCTCTAACAGACAGTTGCTCCAATGAAGAGCACTGCTTTAAAAGCGACATCATACTATGAATGGTTATTGAGCTCCAGTTGGACTTGGTGTAACCGATCTGCAGCACGAGAGATCGAAGTCGAGGCCCCAGGCTTATACACATAGCGCCTTCCCCAGCGGCAATATTCTCTATGCGAGCAGATTCGAGGTTACTTAATTGGTGGGATAGTCCCATAGGAATACTTTCGGCGAGGACGTGATGGCGGTGTACGATGTGTCTGACACGAATAGCATATGACTGAAAGGCTGTCGATGCCGCGTCGTCTTGCGTGGTCGGGCAAAGTCGCTATAAAAAGTCAGTGATGCTGGCTAAATAGAGAAAAAGAAACATACAATGTCACCATTCTCAAACGCAAAACCTGGCAGAAGGGAGAGCAGTGGCACCGCCGAAGGAAGTCGTCTCCATATGCGGTCTAGGGCAGGGTCTTTCCATGCTTGACAAGACCTCGCGACAGAGCACAGCGAAGATTTCCCGTTGTTCAAGACCTCCTCGAATATGAGTTGGAGTATCTCATCGATGAGCAGAGCCGAATGCATATTTTTCTACCTTCGGGTTGGAGTAAGGTCAGTTGTATCTCTTTACCATGGGGGAACGCACCTTGTATGACCCTGATTACAACCCCCCAGCCCCAGTTATCGCCCGTCCATGAGAATGTTCATTGAAAGGTCAGGAAACCGAGGCGGTACCCGAAAAAAAATGCAAACTCGGGCTCCGATTGGTTGACGCAATCCCACGCCGTAACAGCCTCATTACGTAGTTGCCCTCGTCCATTCAGACGGGAATGAGTATGCAGAACTTGACAAGTTTGCAAGACGAGAGTGGTTTGTAGTTTGATATTGAAGTAAGAGAATTCTAGTTACTACTGCCATGAGTTACGTAGGGTGCTCGGAGCATGTCATCACGCACTATTGCAGATTACCAGGCTGTTGTCCATCGGAAGCGCTAACAAAGTCTTGGCGAAGTCTACTCCCTGCCTGGTATCGTGGAGTGGACGTGACCATCTATCGACTCAAAGTTGTAGTCGGTTGAGACATAAGGTATTGACCTTGCCTTTCCCAGCGTATGACCAGTGTCAGCTGGGGTCACCGGAGACAACAGTCTGCGTGCGTCCATATAGTTCTCGCTTTCTCTGAGACTCTTCAAAGTCCTGCACCCTCTGCCGCATCTTGTCTCTCCTGCGTTCGTCATCGCGCAATACCCCTTTGTACATATCCTACGCGTCGTGAGAATACAGATTAGTAGCAGAGAGAACACAACACATACCTCGCGCTCCTTTGTTTGCTGGTAGTGAACGCCCCATATGATAAAAGCAGAGATGCCACACGAAGCAGCGAGGGTCAACTTGGCCCGAGTCGACATCGAGCTGGAAGGGACCGCGCTGAGCTCAGCCACATGACGGAAGGACACGACGCCACAACATGAACAAATACAGAGTTTGCCCTCATCTTGAACTTTACGATATTTTGCTAGGTGGGTTTATGAACGAGCGCTGAACATGGCTGCTCTCGAGGTAGGTCTAGAGACGAGTCTCTCCCTTCCATGCCTAACCGTTCCGATTTCAGGATTTCGAAAATACCCTTAAAGAGGTCGTCAACGCAAAGCGGGTGTCTGCCTCAAAAATGAGCAAGCTGACAGAGATTGCCATGAAGTCACTCGAGGTGCGTGTGTAGCACCCCATCAACATCGACAGGTCTTGATGGATGGTGTTTTTAGACCGACACCAAACTTGTCGCTATTCTCTATCGGACTCACAAGTCGTTGCCGCGTTCCGCCAAAGTTTCTAGCCTGTACGCTTTCGACGCTTTGGCTCGTGCTGCTAAGAGTATGGTGAACAAACATGGCATAACGGGTGATATCAAGTCGGAAAGAGGTAATGCGGCGACGTTTCTCCTCAAGATTGAAGGCGTCTTGGACGGACTCTTCCAGGATATGGGTTCGCTGGATAGCTCAGAAATAAAGGTTAGTTGTCAGAACATGCTCACGAAAACTGCTTCCTGCGCTCGGTCACTGGCTTCGGTTTTGCGTTTCGCTGTAACCTGGCTGTCCGCAGAACCTCTAACACGTACCATTTCTAAATGGGGTAGTTGACAAGTACGAGTTTCTTACCTAACTCTAACCACAGGACAAGACGAAGAAAGTTCTTGACATATGGGTCAAATCGAATGCTTTTCCTCCGACGGTGTTGACGCGACTGAGAGATATCTTGTCGGACGTACACAAAGGTGCTTATCAGAACCAAACCATGTGGCCGCTAAGTACTCCTTCTGCTTGTGTAATCCTAGCTATTCCCGCTGGCGTCCTTGCCTCCAATGAAATGAGAATATCAACTGAAACATCATTTCGTTTACTTTTTCCGTCAGAGAACGCTGTAAATCCGACGATGACCGCCGATCCACGCGCCACGACCGAAGCGCCCGCAATCATCGCGACATCTCAACTGCCTCCCCAGACCACCACCCCGGCTTCCGATGTGCAGGCAACCCTGCTCGCCTTGCTCGGCCAAGCGGCTCAGGTTCAAGTTAACGGCCACAGCGAACCCCCCAGGTACGCAGAGCTTGCCAACTTCGCCGGGTGTACACGGACCGACCATATTATATTCTACAGCCAAACACCACCAAACACTGACCCGCAACTCCAAGAAGTTCAATTGGCACTTCTACAGCACCTGGCCCTTACCGCCAAACTCGCCAATAATTCATCGACACCACCTCCAGGACAGATAATACCACCCACGGTTCCGCCGCCGCAGCCATTGCATCCTTCACGGCCGCCACAAGCAGGGGGTCCGCGTTTCGATACTCCAGTGGATGTGCGGTATGGGCGTAACGGCCTCCCGGATCGCGTGCGAGACCCACGCGATCTTCGTGGTGAGCGAATCCCGCGTGGTGGTGCTCGCGGTAGCTTTCGCGGTCGTGGCCGGTGGGACGACAACCACAACCATGATCGATTCAAACCTCGTGACCGGGAATGGGAGCTCCCTCCGCGTCCAAGACACAGCCGCTCGCGCAGTCCGCGCAGATATGAAGAACGGCGAAACGTGCGGACATACAGTCCTCCCCCTCGTCTGTCGAACGACCAAGAGGCACATCATCAGCCTGAACTACCTATAACACCTTCCACTACGCCTGGCAAGGACGAGTTTGGGCGGGATATCAGGGCGTCGTCCGATTCGCCTTCCAGATCCCCATCGGTCGAGAACACGCAGGCACCTACTCCGATGGACTCGTCTGTAGATCCTAACCCTGGGGCGCCGCCAGATAATCGTATACCTGTATCTGATCAGTTGCCTTTGGTAGCTGCAAGTACATCTGCGCAGAGTACTGAAACGCATACCACAGCGACGCAGCAGCAGCCTGGTCTTGACCAATTTGATATCAGCATGTTTGATGCTACTGCTCCCTCGTCGTGGGAAGCGCTGGGAAACATGTGGAAAGCTACCTGTGGCTATTTGCCGTCACAAGAGGAACTCATGCACTTCATGATGACTGGGAGCATGGCTGGTACTATTGGTATCGCGACGAACAATGGTGGGTTCAATGGAGCACAACAAGGAGGTCAGTGGCAACAAGGAAACTGGGACGAACAAGGACCACGGAGTAACGGAGGGAGGCGAGGTGGACTCGGAGGCAGGGGTAGAGGAAACCATATCATGGACGGGGGAGGTCATGCAGGCGGATACGCAGGTCCAGGTCATATCATGGAGGAGTCGTCTGAGCCATCCAGCTACGCTGTGGTCCTGAACGGAGATGCCGAACCGAGCGACAGCCTAGTGACTGATAACCAGTCGATTGGGTACGCGGACGAGGGCGGGGGCGGTCGAATGCAACGGGTCGGGGACAAGTGGATGTTTGTGAGGGAAGACGAGCATTAGGATAGCATATCACATCTTATTTGTACAGCATCATTATTGTCCTTGACATGAATGTACTTGTCACTCGTCAATCGCTTTCCACCGCATTTCGACGCTCACAGCGCGTCCGTTCGCTTCAAACCGCCTCGACCGTCAACGCGGACGAAATCGCTCATTTCTCTCGCCTCTCTTCGCTGTGGTGGGACCAGCATGGCGAGTTCGCGCTTCTACACCGAATGAACCCGACCAGGGTGCGATATATCCGCGAAAAACTCGTCGAGGTCGCGCGCGACGAACATGGAGAAGACGCCGGGTGTAGCATGGAGCAGAGGCGGGATGCTCTCCGGGGCTTGGACGTCCTCGACGTCGGGTGTGGCGGTGGCTTGCTCTCCGAGGTACGTCGCGACAACCGACTGAACTCTTTTTTTTTTTTCGAGTTTCCCTCACGTGGATGATCATAGAGCTTAGCGAGGATGGGCGCGCGAACGCTGGGCGTCGACGCCTCCGCGTCGAACATCGGTATTGCATCTGCTCACGCGGGCACGGACCCAGAGCTAGCCTCATCGTCCTCGACCGGCGCACTCGCATACCGGACCGGATGCGTCGAGGAGCTCGTCCGTGAACCGAAGCGGTACGACGTCGTGTGCTCGATGGAGGTCCTCGAGCACGTCGACAACCCCGCTGGCTTCCTCTCGGCGTGCGCCGAGCTAGTCAAGGTGCGTTCACTTATCCTGTTTCGCGCGCGCGTCGTACCTTGTCACTAAGAATCTAATCTGCCTTGCCAGCCGGGCGGTCACCTCTTCCTCTCGACCGTCGCTCGTACACCGCTTGCTTACTTTTTGACCATTCTCGCGGCGGAGCATGTCTTGCGAAAGGTCTCGGTCGGGACACACACGTACTCCAAGTTCATCAATCCTTTGGAGCTCGTGTCGTTTTTCTCGTCCAACCAGGAGGTCCTCGGAATGCCGTGGATAACACGCACGTACGAACATGGCCTCCCCACCCGCAAAGAGGCTGAAGTGCGAGGTCTCATCTACGTACCATGGAGTGGCGAGTGGAAATTGATGCCGCGTAGTGCGACGCCATGGGGTGCCGCAGAGTGCAATTACTTGTTCTGGGTGCGGAGACCCTCCGAGTCGTAGGGTTCAAAAAGTTGCACATCATATTTTGATTCTACAATACAACATGGATACAATATATACAGAGATATTGCAAAGTTGCCATTCCTTGAACGGCAAGACAAAAGAAGGGATGATTGTCAGTGGGGTATGATAGGAAGTGACAAGAGACCAAAAAATACAACAACAAGGGTACCAAAGCGTGGGTTGCAGTCGTCAGGACATCAACCTCTCACCCCATACAAGCCGTTGTCGGTGTGCTCGGTAGGCACCACGCAAGGCAAACCAGAAAGCCCATAAAAAGGCCACGAAGAAAACGGCGAATAGAGTGCGCATTAATGCTTTCCATCGCCCAGAAACCGGTGCGGAGGACGTGAATATGATGAGTCTCCAACGTTCGCGAAAGTCAGTATTGAGCCACGCTAAGCTGCCGACGAGCTCTCGTGCCTGTGGATGGATCAGAATTCGTTCGGGGCAGACCCGATCGCAACAAAAACTGACTTTTGTTCTCCCAGAGTCGTACGCACGACGGATGTTGGCGACGCGGGAACGGATGCGGGGTAGCGTGGTAGAAAGATCCTGGAGGATGACCAGCGAATCTTGCAGTTCGTTGCGTAGTTTTGGGATGTCGGTGTTGAATGCTTGATCTGCCCGATTCACGTTCCTCTTGGAAACAGTCAAAACGGAGCCACCAAGAAAGAAAGAAAGAAAAGGGGGGAAGTGACATATACACACACACATTCAGCTCTGAGAGTGTACCCTTGATCGACATGTCGATCGCTTTGAAGTTGCCCAAGTTCTCTCGCAGTTTGGACTGGGAGCGAGTGCCAGGGTGAGTACACGGGGGTGGCACAAGACGTGTCGGCCGACTCACGTTGAGGTCCTTGATATGAGCCTCCAACTGAACTGCGCGGGACAATGTGCGCTTTTCCTGGCGAATCTCGTCTGCCATGGATGTACTATGTCTACCGCCCTGATAAGACCCCGCCTGACCTGACGACGACCGTGCATTCACGATCCGATGTGACATGGCTGTGGTGCGCCCAGCGCTCAAGAGAAGCTGTCTCTTCCCCAAAAAGGCAATACCCTTCTTTACGGCTGACGACGACGACGACGATGGCATCACTACGATCCGACTCAATCTCCAACGCTGCTCATCGCTTCTGCCATGACTTTGCTCGTAAAGCATCCATCGAAGTCCTTCTCGGTCACTTTTCCCGCTCCCGTCCGTGCGAGGCCCTCGAGCACGGCATGCCCCTCTCCCCAGAATTGACCCCTTTCCTCGGGCGCCCCTTCGTCGGCATCGACGGGGTGCGCCGCTACTTCGCCACCCTCGCACAGTTCATCACCTACGACGACGTACGCTTTTCAGACTACGTCGTAGATCAACACGCCAGAAAAGTGTCCGTCAAAGGCGCAGCGACGTTTACCTGGACCGCCACACGCCAAAGTTGGCGCGAGACGTTCACGTACTTGTTGGACTTTGATGATCAAGACAAGATCACCCGCTATCAAGTCTGGGGCGATACCGGTGCCATGAACCTCGCCAGCCAAGGCAGTCTCGATTACGTGAGTCGCGATAGCAGTATAGCAGGTCAGAACATCCCTCCTATCGTTGGGTGTGATCCACCCTGATTGTGTGTATGATACAGTTAGACACGAGCTGTAATACAGCTCGGTGACGGGAAAAGTTAATCACTATGGCGTTCGTAGAAGTAAGATATTGTCCAAAGCGTCCACGATGCGGCTACATTACCAGACCATAAAATAGCGTGAATGTGTTTCCGAGGAAAAAGCAGTGAAAGATGATGGATGAGCACCAGGCCTGAGATGCGCGTGAGGTGGGGAGGGGAAGGGTAAACTGGTCGAACGTCATGTCACTATTGTACAACGCATATAGTGTGCTTGTCACTGTGTCGTCTCTTCTGGCGGTCAGGTTCCCCCGACGAACTGACAGGAACTCCCTGCTGAGCTCGTTCTGCACCTCCGTTTGAAACGATCCTAGACGAGGATATACTTTCAGGGAGACCTTGACCCGTTCGGGGCAACATCTCCGTATCAGGCTCGATAATCGAGAAGAACGATCGCCTCGGTTCTTGTCGGCTCGACTGACTGTCGATCGTCTTGAAGCTCTTCGGGTCCGTGCTATTGCTCGAATCAGACAGCGGCCTCTCGTTCGCCTGCACGTCGTGCCTGAGCTTGGATGACTTGCGCTCCGCAATCTTGTCTTCCGCATTCCCCACAGGAATCGGCAACGGCGAGGCAGACTGCGAAATACACAGAGATGAACGCGAACGTCCGAAACCAGACATGATCTTGAACGCAGTGGATGGCTTCGGGGGCGTACCATGGCCAGAACTAGGTGCGGATAATGGGGGTGGGGTGGGCGTCGAAGCTTCGGAGGGCATCGGTCCCCACATCTGATTCGGCAGGGAAGACGGGGTCGCACCGTCACGGAATTTTTGGAACACGTTCGTGCTGCCCTTTTCCGCAAACAACAAGAGTTGTGAACGAAGGTCACACGTGGGCGCAGCGTCTGGCGTGCACTTGGCGTGGGCTATCAGGCTGCAATGATCGCAGATGACTGCGTTCTTCTTCACACTCCCAAGGCACACCCTGCAGATCATCGCTGCCGTATGTTCGTTGAGTAGAGTCCAGTTAACGGATCAAATGGCTACTCACGCTTCCCAAAGATCGTTTTGACAAACGTATGGTTTCGGGGAGAGAACGCTGCATCATCAGGTAGAGGTGACGCAGGTCCAAAAAAGAGGTTCTGCTGTGGAACGCTTGGTTCCTCTCCAGCGAGGGAATCCGACGGTGGCGTTTCCGTGATAGGCGTCTCCATGTGCGAGAGCACCTTTGCAACGTCTGTCTTTTGAAGATCGGAGGTGATACGGAAGAGGAAAGGAATGCTATCCTGAGGACGGAGTTCCTGGTGGACGAATTAGTCACACGGCCTGCTTCCCGAGGAGGTCGTCTTACCTTTAGCGCATCCCAATTCATCTTTAGCCATGGGTGTTCGCAGAGCCTCTCCGCATCTGGGCGCTGCAGAGGGTCCTTGTGGAAGCATTGTTGTAGAAAGTCTTGGAGTGCTTCGGAACAGTCTTCCGGCAGAGGTGGCATCTCATCTTCGACGATTCGGAACATGACTGTCCAATCAACATCAACATCATCTGGTTATGGCCACAAAGGTAACGATCGCACCGGTCATGCTGTTCGCGATGTCCCCATAGGGTGGACGGCCGGAGAGAAGTTCGATGACAGTACATCCTAGGGACCAAATATCCGACTTGGGCGAAGCGCCTTTGAGTTCGATAACCTCGGGAGCCATCCAGTTCGGAGTCCCGGCCACGTTGTTCAACTCGCCCTCCATCGCCCGAAGGTTCAGGGAAACTCCAAAGTCTGAAAGTTTGATGTTTCCAGTCTTGGTGGTGAGGATGTTCGCAGCCTTGAGATCGCAGTGCACAACCTGGCATTTGTGGAGGTAATGCAAACCCTCCAAGATCTTGACGACGTAACTGGCGACAAGACGCTCGTTAAGCTTCCCAAACGCCTTGAGCGTCTGTCCGAGCGAGCCGCTCTCCGCATACCTCGGACGAGCGTCAGCGATCATTGTCGTCAGGTGCCAAATAAGATTTGCTCACTCAAGGATGATGTTCAGGTATTCTTCGTCTCTTACCATGCCTTCATACTTGACGATGCCTGGGTGTGTTAGACTTTTCATCAAATCGACCTCCTTCATGAGCTGCATGACCTCTTCTTCTTTAAGACCCTCCAGCCGAATACGCTTGACAGCCACCATCTGACCCGTAGTCAGATTCAAGGCCCGGTATACGACTCCGAATTGCCCTCGACCGATACAGTTCCCGAGTTGCTTAAAGTGGAGATACATCAAGTGCGCACAAAAGTTCGAGACACAGACTCACGAATCGGACAGCAGATTTTCCCTGTTCTTCAACGACGATCGTCTGGCGGACCGTGCTACCATCCATCGACTCGCGTCCCGGTAGATCACTGACGATTCTGTTATCTCACGTACTTCAAGATCGACGACATTTCCATACCTGGAACGACGTGACCTCCCAAGCTCGCCGTACGAGTTCGGTCGACTGCGCTGCCATGCCTTTGGATCATCAAACTCGCTGGCAAGTCGACCACGAACAGGACTTTGCGGAGAGTCGGGACAGGGCGACGCTCGGCTGCTGTGCTCCCCAGATACCACCCTGGGAAACGGTACCGCGGACGAACTACCTTCTCTGTCTGTATCGTCCAAGTTACCACGAGGTACGTAAACCCCATTGCGGCGGGCACCGTTTCTTGTGCTCGAGCGGCGCAATATCACTCTGGAACCAGAAGATTGGATAGGACTATCAGGACTAGTATCGCGGCGCAAGATGGATTCCTTGGGCAGGAGCACGGAATCCACACTGTGTCTGAGGCGGTGGGTGGGTTGTCGCGGGGAGGATGAACCTGAATCAGTGCCATCATTGTGGCGGGAAACACCGACGAGGTATGGTTTTCGCGATGGAGAGGCCGAAGCAGGGCTAACGCCGAGCGGTGATTCTTCTCGGTTGATGTTTGTCCGGATAGGAATAATTTGGGGAGGGCTTGCTTCGAAAGCATCCAGGAAATCGTCGGGCCATTTCCCTTTCCCAAGTCGAACACGAAGAGGTTCGGGTTGACGATCCCGTTGGCCATCGCCCACAGGCGACCTGGCTCGGGCAGTCTCCCGAGAGCTTGATCCACAGGCACTATTTTCCTCTTCCTCGAGTAGACTGACTAGATCAAGTGGGGCGGGTTCGCTAGGTCTTCGATCCCTAGGACGGGAACCTTCATTGCTGATATTGCGCCTCCTACTCATTTCCTCTGCCACGGAGGCAGCCACAGAGCTAGCTTCTGTCCTCGTAAAAGATGGAACCTCTGAGCCAAGCGACGTAGCCTCGGTGGTGACAGTCCTGATAGTGCCGAACTTGTTTTGAGCACTACTGTTACGACGAAGATCGAAGATGCTGGAATACGTGGTGTTCTCTGTGATATTGCTCGAGGTTCTCGATTGTCTGAGCGGAAAATCGTGACCGTGATCTCCCATGGATGATTGAGACTCGCGGGTTGGAAAGTCGAGGAGATTGGCATCCTGTGGAAGAACACCGCCACCTCCATTGCTATGCTTAGATTTAGGAGACGGAATGATCACATTCTCTGGGAAACCATTACGTTCCGTGCCAGAAGAAGTTCCCGACTGGGGGCTATCTGATCGTAGCGGGGGAAGAGTGGATTCTGGTGGCGTCAAACGGTTTCCACCTGAAGAAAGAGGTGAAGATACCGATCGCCGCTGGGTTAGATTGGGGGCCGAGGAAGCGGCAGAAGAAAGGGATGATGGGGAACAATAACCATTCTTGGACGTCGCATCCATGAAGGCCTTGTTGCCTTGACCCGATATCACTTTGTTTCGGTTTACAGGGGGTGTATCACATAGCTTTAAGAAGGAGATGATTGTTCTTGCTACACGACATAGGGCCTCCGGGGTTGCTTCGATAAGATCATCACGATAAAAAAGGTAGTCAGAAGGCACTCCATGAGACGAACATGCCGCGAGGAATTTGGTAATGTTGGTAGTGCGCTTGAAGCCGTCTTCTCGCGGATCAATTCTCAATATCGCGGAAGGGACATGCTTGTTCATTAACCTAGGTGCGGGATGAGTCAACTGTCCCATTTCGAGGACGATAATACATACTGGCACAGGACCACACCATCCCTGAGGGCTTCGCAAAAGAGCTTTCTCTCTCTCTCCTCTCCGGCGTTGCTGACGACCATTGAGGTCAAACCTGTTACACCAATCTGGCTCGAGCTTGCGCCTGGGAGAGCCCCACTCTTGCCCCATATGCGCTCGAGACGCACCAAAGGTTGCAGTCGGACCTCTACCTCGGCCCACTCCCTTGCGTGCTCGCTGCGGGACAAGTGAGGTGGTGGTTTACGTAACTCCTTGGCCAACATGGATGTAGCGGTGCGAATCAACTCGCGTTGTTCGGGAGTGGAAGAAGAGTTTAGGGAGGCAGCAGATAGATTGAAACTGTGATTGTGAACATATCCGGAAGATCTTTGCGTCGGGGAAGTAGCGCGGGACCGTGAAAATGGAGAGGTCGGCCGAGGGGAAGGAGATGCCAAGCGGCGCTGGGTTTCCATCGAGGACCGCCTGGGCATTTCAGTGGACGGTCTGTGAGCTAGTGATTGATGGGAGGCATCGACAGATGGACGAGAAGCGTTGACTGACAGCCGTTTGCTAGGGGTGGGCGATGTTGGAGGAGTGGCAGGTAAATGAGAAGCCGATGCAGAAATAAGGCCTTGGTGAAAAGTGGGAGTCACTCGCCTCGTTGAGGTACGAATCTGAGCGGGGCTAGCTGTACGGCTTGGAGTGGGAGAGGATGGCGGGCTATGGAAAGGAAGATTTATTGCACTCGCAACGCCTAGTCTTTTCGCCACCCCTCTGCCACCTGGCTGTGGACTGGGGGATTCAGGTGGACTTGGTAGGTCACTACTTTTCCGAGGAGCGTCGATGGAAGACCGTGGCGACGAGGTGAATATAGAAGAGGGTCTGGATTTACTAGCCCGCGGAGAAACCGACCCGTTGCGTTCTTGAGTTCCTAGTACTGCGGTTCTGTATTCTCGACGAGGGGCTAAAGGTTGAGGTGCACTAATTTCCCTGATTGTGGGCTGCATGGTCGCACGACGACTGCGGTCGCACGCAGTAAAATTAGTGGCAGGATCGGATGTTGTGTTCTCGACTGGGGCGGGCTGGGAATCTGGAGAAGGTATGGGAGGGGAAGAGAGTTGAACGGCAGGCGAAGACGCCGAGGCCTGTAGCAAGGAAGGGGTTACGAAGGTCGTCCAGCCCGCCACGCGAGGCGGATCGTGGCCCTCCGCATTGTTTACATGCTCTATAGAGACCCTGGCGCGGTCAGCGGGAGATAGGGTCGGAGTTGAAGAGGGTGTGACGGTGTTGCGACGTGCTCGTCGAAGCCCCACTTTGGATTCGAAACGCCTCAACATGCCCGACCTACTGTGGTCATTGTCACGATCCGCTGTGGGGGTGGTATCCTTTGGTATGGTATCATAGTCACTGCCAGGGGATGCTCTTGACCGGGTTGCAGACTTGATACCGTGCTCGAATGACGATCGGATACGTTGTCTGAGAGTCATCTGGGAGGACTCTGGGGTGCCATAGTAAGTCTCTGCTCCTCGTAAAGTCATAGGACTAGATAAAGCCATGCATGAACTGCATGGGGGTCAGGGAAATGAAACGAAAGAGAGTAGTTTGGTTGTCGAGGGACCCATACTGACTACAACTTGATCATGGGATGTGACATAATTTCAAGCAACACCGGTCGGAGTTTCAACCGCTCCTGTCTTCAGTCACATCGACATGCCCGCGCGGTCAAGAACGAAACATCCAAAGACAAAGACAGCAAAGGAACTCGTGAGTGACTTGGATAAGGAGAACAAGTCGCGAACAAGATCGAAGAAACCAGCAGACGACCCCACTTACTGCATCTGCAATCAGCCAGACGATGGTTCACCAATGGTCCTCTGTGCAGAGTGTTCCGGGTGGTGCGTGTCCTCTTGTGCCTTTTTTTTTGACGACGCCTCACCTGTATGACCAGGTATCACTTCCGTTGTGTGGAGCTCAGTGCAGAGCAGGCCGAGGATCTGGGTATGTTGCATCTCATCGCCATCGTCCTTTCTCGCTTATCCTTTTTGCAGAGGTGTATGTCTGTCCTACTTGTACCGAAAATACCGGTCGACGCATGATCAGTGAGTGTCACCGGTCCACTATGCTTTTTTACGAAATGTATATCGAACATATGAGTTCTGTATCTCTACTTGTTCGCTATCCCCGTCGTCGTCTGAGGCACCTATACTCGCGCTTTCTCTGCCAGACCATCCGTCCATCTCGCACGATGGTTGCTGTCATAACGCATGATGCAGCTCACAAGCTCAAAAGCTTTACGTTATTGACGCGCAACTATGTTTGTTGAGTCCGATGATCTGGTATGAGCCCCGGTAGTTTGAGCGCCTGTACAATCGTAGATGCCCGGTGACCGCGACCACACTATTTAAGCCCTCTCCGTCCGGGCCACCCCAGCTCGTTTTCGTTTCTCACTTGTACTTCATCTTGCCGACGCCGTGCTGACTAGACCAATCTGTCCGCAGTGAAGTGGGAGCAGGTAGATGCCCATCCCCATCTTACCGACCTCCATGACGTTCCCAATCCGCCTCCAAATCGTTCAACGCCACCCCCGGTCTTATCACCTTCCGAATCAGAGGAGGACCCAGATAGCGAAGACGACTACGTAGCAGAACCCCGAACGGCAAAAAGGAAGCGCCCCTCCAGGGTATGTCCTATTTTCTTGCTCTCTCACGCCCATCTGCTGATACGCGGTATTTGTAGCGGCGGACGCGTCAGGTAATTTATGCAACGGATTCTGATGAAGATCACCACTCCGACACTCTCTCACATGACCCAAATGCCCGCAAACTGAGCACGCCATTCTCGGATGCTTCGCCTGGCCCAGCTGGCCATCTCAAGCGCAAATCGGGCGGGTCACACCAGGCCCGCGAAGCAAAACGCAAAAAGCCCTCGGAGGCTCCCCTCTCGGTGGATGACGATCCGGCCAGAAAATATTGCCTCACAAAACTCCGCGATATGCTTCGCCTGGTTTTTTTCAGGTATCCTCATGCGGACGCTGACGACGGATCGGGTAACAAGGTTGATCTGAAGCCAGATAATCTCGCTGACGAAGACAGGCAACGATTGCAAGACGCGGCGGATAACTTTTCCTCGCAGCTCGAGCAATGTCTTTTCGATCTGTATGGAGAACCCGACAAATATGGTAATCAGGGCGTCGGGCCCAAGTACAAGTGTGTTTCATTTCATGTTCCGTGGTTCTAGACTGACTCCCCATCAAACAGGGAACGTTTTCGTATGCTTATTTTTAACCTGAGTCAAGCGGATCGTGTCGCTATTCACAAACGAATATGCTATGCCACTATTTCTGCAATGGAACTTTCTCAGATGAGCTCCACAGATCTGGCCAACGAGGAAACTAAGCAATCCATCAAGCTCGCTGAAAAAGAGGCATTGGAACATTCCATTCTCCAAAAGACTCTCATCCCTCGCGCCAAGATCACACACAAGGGTTTACAGGATATCGAGGACCTCAACGGGGAGTCGGCGACCTTGTTGCGCGAACGAGAAAAGGAGCGGGAAAAAGAGGAAGAACGGCGGGGAGAGGAGCGTCGGAGAGAGAGACAGGCACGACTGAAAGCCGCCGAGCAGCACCAGAGGGACAGAGCCGGCTCAATTTCACAAGGCTCGATCCCGCCCGAATCGCCGATCGTCCCACAGAGTGCCACGTGGGGTGGCCCTCTTCCTGTTCACCGCGACAGCTATTCGCCCCCTGTGGGTGAAAACGTCAGGTCGCCAATGCACCCACTGTTCGCGCCATCCACGGAAATGCACACTTCCCCTGAACCGGAACTAGATATTGCAGACCTCATTCACTTGGACGACGAACTTCCTCCTCAAGACACGTTTGCTGATCTGTCCTTTCCTGTTCTGGAAGCCTCTGTCACCGCCGCCGCATCTGATTCGCTGCCGCCACCTGAACCTGCTCCCTCACCACCGCCCGCAACTCCACCGCCTGCTTGTGAACTTTCACCTGTAATCACCACTTCGCCGACACAACTCGTCGAGCCCGAAACACCTGCACGATCGTCCTTTGACCTGAACGCATTATGGACTTCGCCAAAAACAGAAGCTGCTTCGCAAGAAATTGAGAAAGAACCTGAACAGCAACAGCAACAACTTAGGAGTCAGCCGATTGAAGTGAATACTATCGCTCCCGAGGCGACCGATCAAGATTTCGATATGTTCTTAGAGAAGGATCAAGACGCGGACGTTCCCCAAGACGAGCCGCCTCAAGACCCAGAGGTGGCTTTTCAGGCAGCTCCACCAGTATGGACGGGAAAGGTGAGTGACGGAAATGTTGCCACAGGATTCCTGTTCCTCATTTCCGTTCCAGGTTGCCATGCCTGTCGACTCTTCCATTCCACAGTTGGCGCCGGTTGTTGCTCGCCAAATCGGTGGCCGGACTTTGAGTGCCGATTCTCCTCTTTGGCGAACCCTTTTCCCATCTGATACGCTCCGAATCGACGGTCGTGTTCCGACGGAGAACTCTGCACAGTTCCTTTTGCAGACCAGACTGAATCCGCAAAAAGAACTCGTTGCGTGCGCGTTTTCTTCTGAAGGAGGTGATAGCATGCTGCAGACCTTCAGCGACTTTCTATTACAAAAAAAGTAAGTCCGCCGAATGAACCTCCGATGGCGATTTCATTGACTCGCCTCATTAGTCGTCACGGACTTGTATTTCCGTGGGGCCACCACCCGAAGGATTACCACCCAGGAAAGGAGCTTTATATGGTGCCGCTGTTGGCGAGTGCGCCGTTGCCGGATTTCGTAGAGCTCCTAGACGACCTACGCCTACCCCACGTTCGCCAAAATAACTATGTGATCGGTATCTGGATCCTTGCCAAGGGTAAACTTGCTTCGCTACCACCTACATTGCCAATTGCTCCGCTAGCGCCTGGACCCAGCATGCAGCCCCAGCCTTCAGCCCCACCCCCAGCTCCATCACTCCCAGCGGCTCTCCAGGCCTACCCGCAACTCGCCAACTCCGCACTTGCTGCCGAAGTCGCTGCACTCACTCCCGAGCAAATCCAAGCTATCCTGCGTACCCTTTCGTCTGGCAATGGTGGCATCCCAGGTATCTCTGGTGGCCTCGCCAACGCGGTGGCCAACGTCGCGCATACACCCACTGCTATCCCGCCACCGATGTCGACGACCGGTGTGCCCCCCATAGTGCACGGCCAAC